>CAJHQP010008514.1:25000-26566 GCA_905132765.1 Moricandia arvensis | reverse complement strand
AAAACCAAGGCTACGGCGGTGGTAGACGGTTACCTACGGTGGTTAACGGTGGTGAAAGGTCCAATCTTGACTTAGGCGAGGGTGGCTGTGTCGGGTCGATCTCGGTTCTCCTTGACGGCTTAATTTCTGCAGAGTTTCGACGCGATGAGTTTTTCTTATAAAAATAAACTGTAGAAGGCTGGTATTTAAAGGGAAATACCTAGGTTCCCTGCAGATGAATTAGGCCTTGATGGGCCCTAGAATCTGGGTCCTTACAATAAGATTTATGCTAAACTCAGCAAGTGCAATTTTTGGCGAAAGAGCATAGGTTTTCTTGGAAACAGCGTATCCGACAAGGGTGTCTCAGTTGATCCTGATAATATCAAGGCCATACGTGTATGGCCACAACCCAAACATGCCACGTAAGTGAGAAGCTTCTTAGGGCTTGCGGGTTACTATAGGAAGTTTGTGAAAGGATTTGCAAACTTGGCACAACCTATGACTTGGTTGACTAGGAGGGATGTAAAGTTTACATGGTCTGAAGAGTGTGAGAAATGTTTTTCAGCACTCAAAGACATGTTGACCCAAGCACCAGTCCTGGTTCTTTAGGAGGCTAACCAACCATATGTGGTCTACATGGATGCGTCCATAACTGGACTAGGTTGCATGTTAACACAACATGGGAAGGTCATTACCTATGCGTCTAAGCAGCTAAAGAAACATGAAGGGAACTATCCCACCCACGACCTGGATATGGCCGCGGTGGTGTTCGCCATGAAGATTTGGCGGTCATACTTGTATGGAGCCAAAGTTTAGATACTTACGGACCATAAGAGTCTGCAGTATATATTTACTCAGCATGAATTGAACTTGAGACAAAGAAGGTGGATGGATTTTGTAGCTGATTACGATGTGGACATTGCCTATCACCCGGGAAAGGCTAACCTAGTGGTGGATGCTTTAAGCCGGAGGAGGGCATATGTATCAGCGGAACGCGAAGCGGATGATCTGGAAGGTATGGTTCGTGCTTTACATTTAAATTCATTAACTGGTAGAGAGGTATCATTAGGTTTGCAAGCGGTAAATAAGGCTGACTTACTCATTAGAATTTGGAAGCCCAAGGGCTGGACGAGAATCTAAAAAAGTCGCCCTAAACGACAAAACAGAGTACCAAACCGCAAGCGATGGTGCCATCTTGGTCAATGGGCGGGTGAATGTACCTAATGATAAAATTCTTAAGGAGGAGACTATGAGGGAAGCTCATAAATCCAAGTTTGCAATGCATCCTTGTGCTACCAAGATGTACCACGATCTTAAGAGATATTATCATTGGATACGTATAAAGGCTGATGTGGCCGAATGGGTGCCTAAGTGTCCAACTTGTCAACTCATTAAGGCCGAGCATCAAGTCCCGAGTGGTACTACAAAGTTTACCAATTACATAATGGAATTTGGACTACATCATAATGGAATTTGTGTCTGGTTTCCCACAACCAGAAACAGGATGGATGCGGTTTGTGTCGTTGTAGATCGATTGACCAAATCAGCACACTTTCTTGCCATCAAGAAGCTGATGGTGTGGACCAG
>CAJHQP010008514.1:0-20000 GCA_905132765.1 Moricandia arvensis | reverse complement strand
AGAGAGAAACTGGCTAAGGAAATGGACAGATTGCCGAGAGATAATCTGGCCGAACTAAATGATTGGGAAACTGAGGTGGACAAATCATCCATGGAAAAGTCTAAGGATAAATGACTAAGGCATTGGTGCTAGAATGTGGATTTAGGGAGAACTTACATTCAAGGTGTATTGTTATGTGAGAATGCTTAGACAGACTCTAAGATTTTCAAGAGATGGAAAAGATGTTCAGGAACTGGAACCGAAAATTCCATTAATGGATTTGGAGAATCTGAGTAAGACTTACATGTAATCAAGTGGCAAATGTAAGCAAGTCTGGATATAGAGAACTGAACAAAGGGATTGTCAAGGGGATCAAGCTCGTTTGTTGTAGTAGGCTTGTGCGGTTCGAGACTGAGATTAGTGGAGCAAGAAAATTGGAATTCAGTTTCACTTGCCAAACACCAGTTGGGTGATGAAGAAACACCAATTGGACTTCAGATCCATTGACTTTCATGAACCTCCAAGTCGTTGCATGACCTAGATGATGGGTTCTGGTCGGAGTAGGAAATAGAGAGTTCGCCAAGACGTATCTGTTATTGTGTCTTTGGCACCTATTGATTTCAGTTTTGAATCACATGTTTGATTTTCCTAGATTTAACGCTTTCTTCCTTATCGATTACAAATCGATCTTTTACTACTTTCTATTGTTGATCTACCTTAGTCTGAAACCGATAGTCTATTTTGTGAAGTATTTAGACTCTGTTGATTTGATCCTTAAGTGCTACATTAAACTTTTAATTTGAGAGAGTATCTTAATGGTTAATGTCGCATGAACTAATCCATGGTTGTTATTCGTTTTTTTATTCTTGTTGACTTCGTACGTCATCCTATAAAAGCGTTTCGTGGAGTTCTTAATGGTGGGACTAAGAAGTTGTTGAACTGGGCTTGTTGATATGCTTGATTCTAGGTGATTTGCTATGTGCGTTGCATAGCTTCCTTCCCTGCAATGTCTTGTTGACTTGCACGTTGAACCAAAACAGAAAATAGGTGTCTTTCAGGTACCTAGGCTAATAAGGCATCCATATCAACGGCTGGCGCTTGCCGTTAGCTCCGTCAATTGTGGCGGAATGAGTGGAAGTCTGTCTGGGCTGAACAATTGTGCTCCAGGCTGCTGGGTGATTGGATTTCCGTCTGACTCAAGTAATAGTGTCTCAGTAAGCTGGGTAAGATCCAAGTTAAGTTGCTGCAGTCCATCTTGGGGATTGTTGTCATTCAAGTTGTTCAATGTCCATGTCATGTTAGATGCGTTTTCCCCCACCATTGGTTTGTGTTTCACGTTGGAACTTTCATTGGATTTTTGTGTTGTATCTCCGCTCCGTCTAGCGTCAAATGATGGATCTCAAAATCCACTTATAAATAAAGTACAAAATTTTGATAATGTATATAAGAAATAATTCAGGAAAAGTATATAGACTAGAGATTATGTATGCAAAATTCATGTTTTACTGATAATGTAAGAAGATACAGCTGCTGAGAGATAAGGATATCAATAATAAGATAGTGTAAAGGTATAAGACTATAAGTTCGATATGCGAGAATTTAGATTTCCCTCTTCTTGTTTTTGGTTCTTCCTTTATAGTGCTGGTGGTGTGGAATGTAACGTCTACATTATTTCTAGCGAGTATCAAATGTATTTAAGACTGTCTTTAATGCTCTGACTTTCGCTACGTTTTGATATGATTATGTCGCTCGTTTCTGACTATCCTATAAACTCGGGATGGGCATGTGACATTTGTATACATATTGTCTCTTTGGACCTTACTAGTACTAGATTGGATGTTTGGAATATGTTTGGAATGGGTGAAACACTTACAAACCAAACAAAAGAACCATTACGAGTTCCTTGAGCATTTTTAGTATTGGTTCAGTATCCAATGATTATTTTACTTTTCGGTTTACTCATTGTAACCACATTCCTTTCTTTATAGCCCACCCTCCCCCCCCCCCCCCCGAAAAAAGAGAAAAAAAAAAGAAAAAATGGTATCAAGATGAATAAGAATCTTTGGATGTAACAAACTCCCTTTCATCTCATTGTTCATCTAGTAGTTCCAAACATATTGTTTAAAGCGAATGTGTGTAGGATTAGTGCAAACTCTTGTGTATGTATTAGTTTTTTATTGGCATGCATTGCGTGGCTTAAAATGGTCGAAAGACCTGAAAGAGATATCAAGATTTTAATTTATTTATTTCGTTTATTGTTGGTATACACAACTTTTGGTCAACTAAAAAAATATTAAAATAATCAAAAGAAGTGAACCTGTCTCTTGGGAGTTCACCGCAGTGAACCCGGTTAATCATTGTAGCGCGGGCTACACGACACGTGGCGACCCGGATTGGTCCGATTGTTTTTTTTTTTAAGTTAAACAAAAAAAAATTAAAATAATGAAAAAATGGAGGTTCACAAGGGGTTTACTAATGTGGGTGCTCTAACTTCTCGCTTTGTTAAGTAACTTTTGGCTCACATTCAAAGCATCCTTGCCATGTGTTGTGACCATTTTCTAAATATATCCGTGAAAAAAAAAGCAAAACCTGTCAACTTAAAAAAATAGAAGTCTATATCCTCAACGAGACCATCACGCTTTCTCTACCCTTCTGACTTGTTTTAGATGTTTGCGCGGTCGAGCCAAGACCCAATAGATATCTGAGTCATTTCTAGATCCTCAAGGTGCACTATCATCTTCCTTACATAGAAGCCGGTTCTAGGAAATTCTTGATCTAAAGCAAATTTAAAAAAATGGGGTGTTTTGGTGGGGAATCAAACCCTGGTTGGGATAGAGAAACTATAGTTTTCAGATTTTGCCATTAGACTAAAGGAAACTTTGGCAAATTTGTGGCCGAAATTTTCTTTATAATACAAGGGCCGGAAGCCACTGTTTCTTTGGCTTGGCCCAATAGCCGGCTCTGATCTTCAACCTAAGCCTATTGTCATATTAAAATAAATAAAAGAAGAATCTTATTCTTCCATCCAATAGATATTTTACTTTAGCATTTATCCAACTTTTTTGGATTTATGGGATTAGACTCATTTAAACAATAGGCAAGAGAACCTATTCATTCAAAGTGAATTGTTGAGATTTCTTTCCACTAATATGCACTAGTTTTATTTATTTATTGGATTTTTCTGTATGCTTATTTTTATGTTTACTTGTGAGTTTGACAAAAATTGACATTGTCAGCATTTATTTTATATATGTCAACGAAGATTACATGTTGAAAATTAGAAAAGTGCTGAGTGATCCTTAATAAAAAGATTCCTGAAAAATTTAACATAAATTACAGGAAAAGCGTCCACTATGGCCATGTTCATTTGCGTGTAGCAGGACTTATAATATACGATTAATATTATGTTTGTTTATGTGTAGCGCAATTTGTGATTTCTGACTAAAATTATGTTCGTTTATGTGTCGTGTGACCTACAACCAGTCGTGCGACCAAAAAAAAATTTAGTTGCTATTTTTCCAGCAACTCAAAATCACAATCTGCAACTGGTCGCGCAACAGCAATACGAACAACAACCTGCGACAGCAGGTCGCATGCCGCGCAACAACAAAACGAACAACGATCTGCGACCTGCAGCTGGTCTCAGATTGTAGACAAGTAAATGAAGAAGACCTATATCACTTCTTTTTGGTCACTAAAGCTGATGATTTTTTTTTGTTGTCCCAAGAAAAGCTGATAATTTTTTTATAACCAGTACATATTTGGCGGATCGAGGTCCAACTTCCTTGAATTCCTTTTGCGTTGACCATATACTTCTGTTTAATATTATCTCGATTGGAATCCTACTCCTTTGGTTGGTTATACCTTCATTAGGGATTATTAAGTGCTAGTATGATATAAACGTTTATGAATTTTGTGTGATGTAGCAATTTCTGAGTGAAGAACAAGTGATATCACATAACATAGAAGTGTACAACACATGGATTGCTAACTTGGAGCTTAGTTAAAAGTAACAATTAAGGTATTAAAAAGGGAAAGTGTTACAAACTGACGATCTTGAGAGACAAAAAAAAAATTAAGGCAAAATTTAATAAAACATGAAAAATGATAAAGGTAAAAGGGTTCTATGATATTTGTAAGAAAATTGAGTGATAAGCTTTGTAGACCTTTGTCCTCTGGAAAAGCTTATGAGAGACTAGAGTTTGTTTTGAGAAAAATACATTTGTCAACTTTTGTTTAAGTTTCTTTAAGCTACCTTAAAAAGAAGAGAAATACTCTAAGATAGATCTAAAAAAGTTTTTGTCACAAAAATAAACTTTAAGGAAAAAAATGACAAAAATAACCTTTTTGGAGTGAGATTTTGGGGGTAAATATACGTTTATACCCCTTGGGTTAACTAATCTAGACTTAGGGTTTAGAGTTATGGGGTGGGGTTTTGGGGATGAGGTTTAAAATTGAAAAATTAAATAAAAAATATTAATTTTTAAAAAATAAAAAGGTCTAGTTTGGTCATTTTTGTTTTTGAAGTTTATTTTTGTGACAAAAACTTCAAAAGGTGTTATTTGAGAGATTTGCCCTAAAAAGAACCTAGTTAAAATTTTGAAAAAAACTCTTACTATTCGTTCATCACATCATACTTTTTCATTTTGAATTCAAAATAAATTGGTAAGAAATTGAATCTAATAAAAAAAATTATTAATTAGTTTAATCCCATATTTGAATTCCATACATTTTCATGTAAGATAAAAAAATCAAATGTTCTTGAAATGGCAAACAAATCAGAATTCACCAATCTTAGAATCGATATAAAATTAACTTTAACTAATCAGATTTGTTTTTGGGCATTGATCTTTTCATAATTTTGTATCTCATCATCTTGAGTATTTTGTAAAACCAGAATGCGCTCACGAGTTGTAATCCCAACGCCATTGCCTACAATATAAGAAAATAAATTCTAAATATTATTCTGTTTCAGTTGGAAATTTGTGATATATGATGAGATTAATCAGCATAATGCGGACAGTTTCTTAAGAAGATCTTAATTTCAGTAAGAATATAGTGGCGTTTTAATTTGTTTCATTTATTTATAAAAACTATTATACGTAGAAATTTATGAAATAATAAAAAGTCAAAACCCAAAAGAAAATCGAAATGCATCATGTAGCATAAGAATTAATTTACCTTGATGAGGATGGGGTTATCAGCAGTTATCGTGACGTAAACGAGGTAAGGTCCACCCACCATTCTCGCGAGTGAGAAGATTGTTGCAAAACACACCTACGTGCCATTTTTTACTAGTTAGTTGACTTTCCTCAAATACACAAACACACCTCATTGAGAACAATATAAATTCTTTACTTAAAGCTAGCAAGATTTGACAAATAATTAACTACGTTTACGTGTTGGTTTAAAATTTTGATAGTTAAATTTCTAAAAAGATGTTTTGATCATCAACCTTAATAGATTAGAAACATGGAACGTCTACAGTTGCAAATAAAAAAAAAACATGGAACCGACATAAAAATTCAAAGACTCCCTGGTTTCTAACCCAACTAAAATGATAGTTAAAATTCAGTTTTACCACATACTAAATGATGAAAATAGCAATTCTAATTCATTATTGTTATATATGCTAATACGCACATCAGCGGCAAGATTGAGATCGGTGTCTCTGTAACCAATCTCTTTAAGAATCTCCCTGAGGTGAAGGAATGGACTTGAGATCTCTGTAATCCAAATTGCTGCAACCATCTCGGATGCGCACTTAATTCCACCATAAATTCACAACAAGAAAAATTACAAAAAAAAAAAATCAGTTTATTTCTTTAAAACTCTACTCGACCTAAGAATAAAAATAAAAAAAATATATATTACCTTTCGGTAGAAAAGTCCAGCTACAAAACCAAGAATGCAGACAGAATGATGAACGGCATTATCAATGCTAAGGACTTGATCAAAATGACTACATATGAGGTCGTAGATCATGTAAGACAACGAAAACGCCATCGTTTCCATCTGCTGGAGAGATGACGTGGAAGCGATGGGACAAACTGGACAAGACCAATCTTGAATCGTAAGAGTAGCTAAAACGACCGCGGCTGTGGCGTGAAGGGTCGAGACAATACGAGTGCTGAAGTCGAAGGAGTAGTTTGAGAAGATTCTTCGCACGAGGATGAAAATCAAACCCCATGAAATAACCCCAATCACTGTTATGTTAATCACCCTTATGTAGTCTTCCTCCATTGATCTCTTTTCTTGTAATTTCCTTTCTTTTTGTTTCCTAGACAAAAAGTGTGTGTTTCTAAGAACTTTTTATCGTCTTGTTGTTTGGTTTGCCCTTTTGGGTTATTAATAGACCGATGTTATAAGTTTGGTGTATATTAGTTGGATTATTCAATGAAGTGGGTCCAATATATTTATCTTTTTTCTTGTTTCTTCAAGTAAAATTAATTGTTCCGATAAGATTCGACCCAAATAGTTAGAAAGGTAATCCGTTAGCTCCCAACCAGCTGATATTATTGGATTAAAATTTATTCATGGACGTCGTCACCATGATAGCACTTAACTCTTCTTGAGAAATGTACCAAAAACTTGACAACTAAGATAATTCCACGGTCTATTGGTATACACATATTTAACTGTTTTGACTTGAGATAATTACATTTGCAAGGAAATTGATGTTTAATTGCTAGTATATAAAACCAGATCATGAAAACCAAAAAAAAAAAGTGAAAATCTATTACTATAGAATAACACAGTTTAACTCCCGAGAGTTTGACTTCTGATAATCTTCTTTAGCTTTGATCAATATTATGAGGAAAGCGAGAAAATAATATGCGAACACAACAAATAAAAAAAAATAGACATGAGTGGTTAAACGAGTGAATGTTACATCCATCCATAGGCACTTTTAAGTTTTTATTAACACAATAAGATATTTGTTACTACCAATACACTTTTTACTAACAACTTCCCATCCTCCTATATATTAATTGAAAAATCACTTTGCTTACATGTCGTCAATTACTAGTTAAGTTTTGAAAAAATTGTTATAATTTGATTAGTCGATTTTTAATTTTAATTATTTAATTAGATCTAAAATAAAAGGTAAGTTTATAAACTATTAATATCAATTACTAAATAATCTAAAAGATATTACAAACAATAATTTATGATAACTAATTGTCAAAATTATAGAAAGGGTAATAATGTTAGATTAATTCTTTTTATATTTATAAACTGTCTAAAATAATGAATAGTATTTTGTAATAAAAGTTAATATAAATAATTTTATACTGTGTTTAAAAATAGTTTTTGAATTCTTAGATAGAGAATTATATTCATATATAAAGTTATAATAATTATTAATGTCTTATAATGTTCATTAAAAATATTTATTATGACTTCCAAAATATTTATATTTATCAAGTTTTTTTTCAAAATAAAAAGTTTATTAATTATGAGTTCCAAAATCATTTTCATAATTTTAAAATTGTGTAGAAAAAAGCACATATAAGAAAAAAAACAAAATTATATAAAGGAAAATTTACTTAAATGATTTTTTCTTATGTGTCGATTATTGGTGAAGTTTTAAAAGATTATTATAAGAGAAATTGTCAAAATACCACATTCCTTGTATCACTTTTCATTTTTACCTTAATCACTTTTAAACTTACTTTTTAAGAGGAAAAAACACACTTAGAACCCTTGGATTAATTAATCTAAGACTTAGGGCTTAAAATTGAGGGTTGAGGGTACGGTGAGGTAGGATTTATGATTGTAAAATTTAAGATCCTCCTATATATTAATTGAGAAGTCACTTTAGTGACTTTGCTTACGTGTCAATCACTGGTTAAGTTTTGAGAAAATTGTTATAATTTGATTGGTCGATGATTTTTAATTTTAATTATTTAATTAGATCTAAAATAAAAGGTAAGTTTATAAACTATTAATATCACTTGCCGAATAATCTAAATGATATTACAAACAATAATTTGTGGTAACTAATTGTCAAAATTATAGAAAGAGTAATAATGTTAGATTAATTCTTTTTTATATTTATAAACTATCTAAAATAATGAATAGTATTTTGTAATAAAAGTTAATATAAATAATTTTATACTGTGTTTAAGAAAATAGTTTTCTAATTCTTATAGAGAATTATATTCATATATAAAGTATTATAATAATTATTAATGTCTTATAATGTTCATAAAAAGTTTATTCATTATGACTTCCAAAATATTTATATTTATCAAGTTTTGTTTTTTAAATAAATAGTTTATTTATTGTGACTTCCAAAATAATTTTCATAATTTTAAAATTGTGTATAAAAAAGGACATATAAGAAAAAAACAAAATTATATATTAAAGAAAAATTCACTTAAATGATTTTTGCTTATGTGTCAATTATTGGTGAAGTTTTTAAAAAATTATTATAAGTAAATTGTCAAAATACCAATTTCCGTATACTAATTTTCATTTTTAACTTAATCACTTTTATCCTTATTTTTTAAGAGGAAAAAAACACACTTATAACCCTTGGGTTAATTAATTTAAGACTTAGAATTTAGAATTGAGGGGTGGGAGTAGGGTGAGGTAGGGTTTAGGAATGTAAAATTTAGAATCCTCCTATATATTAATTGAGAAGTCACTTTAGTGACTTTGCTTACGTGTCAATCACTGGTTAAGTTTTGAGAAAATTGTTATAATTTGATTGGTTGATGATTTTTAATTTTAATTAGGTAAATTGTCAAAAATATCATTTTACTTGTACCACTTTTCATTTTTAATTAATATCACTTGCAAATAATCTAAATGATATTACAAACAACAATTTATGGTAACTAATTGTCAAAATTATAGAAAGAATAATAATGTTAGATTAATTCTTTCTCATATTTATAAACTATCTAAAATAATGACTAGTACTTTTTTAATAAAAGTTAATATAAATCATTTCATACTGTGTTTAAAAATTAGGTTTTGAATTCTTAGATAGAGAATTATATTCATATATAAAGTATTATAATAATTATTAATGTCTTATAATGTTCATAAAAAGTTTATTTATTATAAATTCCAAAATATTTATATTTATCAAGTTGTTGTTTTTTTTTTTGAATAAAAAGTTTACTTATTATGACTTCCAAAATCATTTTAATAATTTTAAAATTGTGTTATAAAAAGCACATATAAGAAAAAACAAAATAATATATTTAAAGGAAAATTTACTTAAATGATTTTTGCTTATGTGTCGATTATTGGTGAAGTTTTAAAAAAAAATTATAAGGGAAATTGTCAAAATACCAATTTCCTTGTACCACTTTTTATTTTTACCTTAATCACTTTTACCCTTACTTTTTAAGAGGAAAAACACACTTATAACTCTTGGGTTAATTACTAAAACTTAGGGTTTAGAATTGAGGGGTGGGGGTTGGGTGAGGTAAGGTTTAGGAATGTAAAATTTAGGATTCTAATTAATTTTATAAACATTTACCTCTTAAAAAAGGTTTTTATGAAAATGTCTTTTTAATGAAGGTAAAAATGAAAAGTTGTACAATAAAAGTGGTAAACTTGAAATTCTCTCTTATTATAATTTGCTTAGTCGATGTTTTTTTGGTTTAATTTTATTTTTAATTACATCTAAAATAAAAATTAAAAATAGAAATAACTAATATGAGTTGCCAAATAACCTAAATGATATTAAAAATAATGATGTATGGTAACTAATTGTTAGAATTACAGAAATAATAATAGTTGTTTAAAAAGAAAAAAAGTAGTAATGTTTAATGGGAGAAATTCAAGTTTACCACTTTTGTTGTATCACTTTTCATTTTTACCTTCATTAAAGAGATATTTTCAAAAATACCACTTTTTTAAGAGGTAAATTTTTTAAAATTAATTAGAATCATAAATTTTACATTCCTAAACCCTACCCCCACCCCACACCACCCCTTAACTCTAAACCCTAAGTCTTAGATTAATTAACCCAATGGTTATAAGTGTGTTTTTTCCTCTTAAGAAACAAGGGTAAAAGTGATTATTGTATTTTTGAAAAGTGGTACAAGGAAAGTGGTATTTTTGACAATTTCCCATGTTTAATTAATTCTTTTTATAGTTATAAAGTACATAATATAATGAACAAAATTATTTATATATAAATCATTGTAACAATTTTATATTCTACATAAAAAATTATATTCTTATATTAGTATATGGATCGTGTGTCTATGTGTACACAGTTTTGTGAACGAGATTGTGGATGATGTACCTTTTCATGAGCTTTTTGTGCGTCATGTTGAGACTTGCAACTTCCAAAAGGTTGTTAGTGTGATCTCTAGCTCTAGCTTCGGCTTATACATAACCGCAAAAACACAGTTCAAAATTTTCTATTTTAAACCAATAACACTTACACTTTCATTAAATTTCAAGAATTTAAGTAATTTAAAAAATATACAGAAATCTGCAAAAGACCAGCACTCTTTGTTTTTGTCTTTAATAGTTTGTGAGAAGTTAAAATTTTGAAGCAGTGGTGTCCCTTTAAATAACAACCTCTAGATAAAATTGACTTCAAAAACCTATTTTGATAAGCCAAAATTGTCGCAGAAGAATTCTGAAACACAAACATTATTTTCACTAAACTGTTTTAAGAAATCTGCAAACCCATAAGTAAAATAAGCTTCATCAACAATAAAGACAAAAGCTTGTGTGGGAAAAACATAACTGAGAACAAGAAGCAAACTTGATTTTAAAGGATTTACAGTCTCCAAGCAAGAGAAAAGCGGAGGCTGGTGAAAGTACATTTGTTTACAAAATTCTAGTATGTGGACGGTGAAGCTGTGGACAGTGTGTGTGTGGACAAAGGATGTATGGAAGGAAGAGATATGGAAGAGTGAGGTATGGAAGGGTGAGGTGTGACCATGAAAAGTGTGGACATGGGAGGCGTTGACAAGGGAGGTGTGGTCTGATTTGTTGCAATTTTGAAGCATAAAGTTTGAAACTTTTTGTGGTAACAACACTCATAATGATATTTGTGCAATGCCCATTTGTTTGAAACCAATACACATTTAACATACACATCAATCATTGAATTATAAGAAACATAATCTCTGTGAGACATTTTATCAAACACTTGGTGTGCAAACCCTATCCAACCACATTTCAAATATCAAGCAATTATGTAGAAACATATACAACCAAGTTCCACGCTTTATCAAAAAACCATAAATCTGCATCCATTCCTTTACAAATCCTAACCTCAAACAAGCTTTCAGAACAAGAAACATTGAGAATTTATCTACACAAAAAGAAAAAAGGTCTTTTAGAGAAAAACGTGAGAATGATGAAAATAGAGTGAAGAGGAGAGAAAAAAAGTTTTGTTTAGGTTGATACTATTGTCAATGTGTTATTTCAGTTGATTCAATTTTGGGTTATGTTCTTGATTTAATTTAGTAAACGAGAGAGAAATAGAATTTTTGGGTAGAAAATAATTTTTGAATTGAAAAAAGGGTAAAACAGACAAAAACATTCAGAATGTGCCTCTCAAGTGGAATGTGACTTGTGATGAAATTGGAAAGTGTTAAAGTGGCTCAGAGAGTAAAAAATTCACATATATATATATATATATATATATATATATATACAAAATTTTATACTCGTAAATTTGCGGGCAACCACCTAGTTTGATATAAAAATCTCGTTCAATGTTAACTATCTCATTCACTAACGAAACCACAATATAAGCGGGAATCAACCGCAATCATTCATATATTTTTCATCTCAATGGCCCACATTCAATTTGTTTTCTTTGATAAGACATATATTTGTCTCTTATTCTGATCATCCGATTTTTTTTTCTTATCTAATTTACGCTCTAGATTCTGTTAGCTTCCATAAAGCTACATTTCTTTTTTTTTTCTCCATCTTCTATGTTTTTGACATTAACCACAGTTTGTTTGTTTTTACAGAGTTGACTACATCTTCTCCGATTACTACTGCAGACAAGAGGTTAGTTCAAGAACTCTTAGTTCAACCTATTTTTTTATCAAATCGCATGCCCTCATGACAAATAGGGTCTCACTATATTTCTTCTTCGTTTCTTTTCTCTTAAATTTTCTAGTTCTAAAAAAATTGTAATATGTTTTTCAATTTCTATTTTTCAAAAAACATTTACTAAATCATTATCTCTATTAGTTGATCTATCTTTTGAGATATGTCAAGGTGCATTTCCAATGATAGTGTAACGGTACGGGGACGTAAATAACGGAGATGTTGGAAACTTTGACATAAACGACGATGGAGACGTAAACAACGACGAAGATAATGTAGAAGACCCATTATCTATCATGAACCAAATTGTTAAAATCAAACGCAAGGATAGTTCAAACAAAGACTGTTTAGAAAAATTTGTTGTTTTGAATAGAGACATATATACGTGTTCACGTGTACATTCAAAATGAACCAATATATGTGAAGAAGTTGTACACGTGTACGTTCAAAATAAACCAATATTTGTGAAGAAGTTGTACACAATGACTTATTTAGTTGTTCTTGCACTAGGTTGCATGCTGAAAGTGTAAAAAATTGTAATTTTGAATGCAAATACGTGTCTTTCTGAATTACACAAATTATTGAAAAGTTGATGTGATATGTAAATTGGATATTTGTAAAAAGATCCATTTAAATGTTTTGTAATCGGTGTACACGTTGTTTTTTGAGTCGATGTACAGGTCGAGCCAAGCTAGGTGTACATCCACCTTACATAGTTTCTCGTGGACAACTATATCAGAATGTATACGTGTACTAGATGTATCCAAATGTACAATCTCCTTCTTGATGAACCACTGGTATATTTTAAAAAATATTTTCACCTCACATGATGCACCCATCAGAGTATACATGTGGACACTATCAATAAAGTGTACATGTGTACACTATGTATCCAAATATACAATATTTCACATTTGCATCATTTTACATGTACATGATACACAAGTTAAGTGTTGTCTCATGATTTTAATGAATTCTAATATTTTTTATTTGTTCACTTGAGTTATTTCAGGACTCGTTTAGAAATATCTCATGATTTTAATGGTACACAAGAAGCAAAAGAATTTATTTGCACATCAGAGACATTTGGGGCAAAAACGAATTTAAATAAATAGCATGGACCAATGATGCAAATCGAAATATTCGCTGGTCTAGATCGTACAATAAAACATCAAAATAAATCAAATTTTCAACATCATAACATGTACACACATAGGTTTGTACACATGTGCACACAAACTTCGTACACAAGTACATGATAAAGTCTGTACACCAGTGGACCTTTCACATTTCAAACAAACAAAAAAATCAACGACCATGTTACTTACCCTAATGTCGTATTCGGCATTGCGTACGTCTGCCAACGTCAGACCTGCATGTTATGGCAATGTGCTTCTAGGGAAGCTTAACAACGTTATGCTATCATCACCACAAGCCCTGCAAAGCAACTGTAGTATCGCCTCAAATGCCTCAAATTCACCACACGGTAAACCAGTCACCTCCCCAAACTCAACCAACGAAAATTCAGGGGTATACCACCAAAAACATACCACATTTTGTACTTCTTCGTAACAACCTGTCTTGTCAACATCCCATGAACGAGTCTCCCCATCAATAGCCTCCAAACCGGTATCTTAAATAGGCCACCAAAGCACGACCTCTTCAGTCTCTCCATCTCCGTCGTACCGTCTAAAGCGTCTTGCACCGCCAACAGATAGTCTAGGGTTGAATAAATATTCACCCTCTCACCGGGAAAACGGTCGGTCGCAAATAACCCTTCTGGTAGATCGTCTTTGACGTCCTCTACCTCCGTCGTCTCTGTTAACCAAAACCCATTTCCCACAATTTGTTTCAAAACAACAAAAAAAAATTATATCACGGATCTGGATCCAAAGAGAAAAGGAGTTCTTGAGAACTCACTGTGGCTGCCTCTTTCCCACGACGACTTCGTCGCCTCGTCATCGTTATCTTTTTTTTCTTTCGCCGGATTCTTCGTTTTCACTCGCCGTACTGTTCTTCCTCTGTCTCCGTAAAACTTCTCTCCTTGTTTCGATAAGAAAAAACAAAGGGGAGATAAATTGGGACTTATCTAATTAACCCTAGTTAAAATCACACATCGATTAATTATATTATAATTTTATTTTATTTTTTCAAAATTCAAATTTGTAACCAAACAAACAGTTATTCTAACTAAAGCTCAAGCGAGAAGTTGACACAGTTGGAAGGCAAGTTGAGTCTTTTCACACAAAAAGTGCCTCAGTAGCAACAACTGCCTCTTAGTATTACTAAAACATGGAAACTACCTTTTAGTGTAAATCTCTCTTTAAACGAAGCTGTTACAGTGTCGTGTGCACGAAAAACCGCGGATGCATGTGGGAATGTTATCAAACATAATTAAGAGATTTATACAACTATTGCATGAGTTTAGGAAATAGTATGTTTGCGAGATATTTATTATTAGGTACAGGGTCCGATATATGATTTTTGGATTTAATATTTACATTTTTATGATTCTTGACGATTAGTTGTATTTTCTTATATTAACTTATCATATATGTATATGTAATTTATTATTATGTATATTTATATGAAATATGTTTTTGGGATATAATATTTACATTTTTATGATTTTTGATGATTAGTTGTATTTTCTTATATTAGCATATCATATATGTATATGTAATTTATTATTATGTATATTTATATGTAGTATAAAGACATTCATATATAATTAAGTGAAAAATATAGTTAAAATACTATTCCCTTTGTATCATTACACTTGGTATTTAAGGTTAATGCACAAAGATTAAAAATGTTAATTTTAACTAAAATTACCTTGATTACATAACAATTGTATTTAATAAAATTAATTTAACTAATAAGAGAAAATGTAGAATAATGTTGTTGGTCAAAAATATCAAAGTATATTAAATTTTCATCAAAAATAATGAGAACACCCCTTAATTTGCAACAATTGTTTTTTAAACACCAAGTAAATTGTTACAGAGGGATTACTAAATTATAATGAAACATTCAACAGAACCTCAACTTAATTTTAGTTTTCAGAACCACCATCAAAACATTTGTTTCAGCAGTAATATGATTTTTAAACTGACTGTATTTTATATGATTTTTCATGATAAACTATATGCTCTCCATCTGATCCTCACACCCATAAATTTTGAGGGTCTCAATACTGAAACCTCATTTTAATTTTGTGGTTCTACTTTTGAGGTTCTTTAAATATTATTTACTTTTCATTCTAATCATTCTAGATTGATGTTAAATTTATATTATATATGTGATCAATAAATCATTCATGCATGTTAATATGTAACAATGAAACAGTATATATTATCCATGTTCGTTTCATTAACGCAGCGGCAGCTATCAGCGTCTAAAATTTGTTCATTAATTTCATTGCCATTGATCGATCGAGTATAAAAGTGAAACGCGGCGATCAAAAAACTAAAGGAGTTCGGCAACGCCGGTGTCGCAACAGAAAATAACGGCTCCTTTTGACTCTTTTCTCTCTCCTCAGCGTCTTTATTCTTCCTTTTAAGCCATTGAACTTCTGCAATTTCTTTCCTTTTTCTTCCTTTTTGTTGTTATATTTTGTGTCGCCACTGATTGCGAACGCGGCGTTAGACAAACGAACAGGTCTATTATTTAGTGATCAGTGAAATATAGGATTAATAGAGTCGAGTTATAATGAAATTAAATACTACTCCCTCTGTTCCTAAAAGATCCATATTTTAGTTTTTTCACACTTTTTAATAAAACACAATAAATTTGCATAGTTTTTTGTATTTATTTTTTTTCCATAATTTTAAACCAATAAAAAATCAATTAGTGCAATTAAGTTTTTTGAAGTTTACAATTAGATAATAAAACATACATTGAAAATGTAAAACATAGATCTTTTAGGAACAAATTTTTGTTTTAAAATATGCATTTTTAAGGAACAGAGGGAGTATAACTTAATTGTTTAATATAACTTAAATAAAAAGCTTATTCAACATAACATTGATCCCATTTTAGTTTCCGACACCATCATCACTTGAATCTGATGAGTGTTAGTCCAATTCATTTGCGAAAAGAGCATGTGTATATAGTTATTATAAAGTTATCAGTATTATCTTCGTATAATTTGATACTTATATACTTAAATAATTAGTATATAAAATATCTTGATTGTAACTCATTAACTTCAAGCATATCAAAGTTCCATAATACTTGGTTGTATTCGTCGAAACTTATAATAATAACTAAATTTAGAGGTAAATCTAATAATACAGATACATGCGGATTATACTTGATTTTTTTCAAAGAAATACAAAATATATACCTTCTGGGAACTGATTAACATGCATGAATCATAATAAACATATTTTAGGTTCTTCTGATTTTTTAACACGAACTCGTTGTCGTTCAAATTAAACATATAGCATCCAATAGTTTGTTCCATTAGAGGACCAAACACATTGAAATAGATTGTCACAATGTCAGACAGGGAGTGGGAGCAGCAAATTATTTTGCCTTGCTACACTCGAAGTGAAGATCAGTTGGCAGACATCTTCAGCGAAGCAGCAGGTTCTAAGGTCAGTGAGTTCATTCATTCAAAGCTTGGACTCATGGATATGCCATCTCACTGATCCTCTTAGCCATGAGGTGTTCTATTCTTTTTCTTTGGCTTAGTTTTCTCCCAGGTAGTTTTCTAATCTAAAAGTTTTAATGAGGGAATGTTTCATGGTTTCCAAGCTTGACCAGTCACTGTGGTCAAGCTTGAGGGGAATGTTGAGATGAAACAATAATAAGCAAGGAACATTCGGATTTAAGGTGACTTGTGAGGCAAGTATGTCCGTACAACCTAGAATACTAATGTGACTTGCATATCAAGGAAAGGAGAGTGTGGATCAGATACAATTACAAAATGGTATGCTTATTTTGTATAAGGTAAATTTGAATATAGGGATGCCTGGATCACGTGTGGAGTGAGGGATCCAGCCTTTGGATCCGTTACGACCTGTCGCTTTCTTCTGATCCGAGACAGTGGGCAGCTCGGACTGATTATCCCATTTGCTTATTTATTTTGTGGTACCTACCTAGTTTAATATTATTTAGGGAGAGTACTTCTTCCCTATAAATACATTGTCTTATGTAACCATTTTGAGGCAAGAGAATAAACAGTAATCTTTTCCCTAAACTCTCTCTCTCTCTCTCTCGAAATAGCTCTCTTCTCTCTCTTGTTGTTCTTCATGTTCTTGAGCTAGTTCCTTAACTTCTTGGTAAAAATCCTCTCTGTTTCTTTCAAACTCACACCAAGTAGTTTTGAAAGTTCACAAAGCAATCAACAAAGATAATAAAAACAAAAGAAATGGGCCACACTCTCTCATCGCCCTCGTCGCCATGAGGCGACCACACCGACTCTACCTTGTCGCCATAAGGCAACCAGACCACCCTCTCTGCTACCCGTCGCCAGCTGGCAACAAAATCTGGCAATGAGACTATCTTCCCCGCGTCTCGTTGCCAATCTCGTCGCCAGCAGGCGATGACCCGACCTCGACCTCGTCGCCAGCTGGCAATGAGACTGTCTTCTCTGCATCTCATTGCCAACATGCGACGACCCCAGGTTGACCTTGTCACCAACCAGCGACAAGACTATAATCCTCGCGTCTTGTTGCCAGCATGCGACGAACCGAGCTCGACCTCGTCGCCCGTTGGCAATGAGACCGCCTTCTTTGCTTCCGACATCGTCACCACTTTTCTGCATCTCATCGCCAGCAGGTGACGACCCTAGACTGACCTTGTCGCTAACAGGCGACCAAGCCTCCTTCTCCTTGTCACCATCAATCCCAAATTCGTCTTGATCAAATTGTCTCTTGTTTCGTCTCGATTGGAATTAACACTGAAACTTTACGATAAAAATAACAATGACTTGTTTTCTCGTAAAATCTCGAATCAATTGTATGAAATGATAATGGTTAACTTATATAATTGGTTTTCGTCATTCTATAGAACCAACATCATAGCAAAGGTGATTTCTTTGAAAGAAATCGTAAAAACGTTTAAGTGAAAAACGGTCCGAGAAAGTCTAAAACGCGATCAAATCCCACTTACGATTTTAGACGAGAATGAGTCTAAACTACAATGACAATTTGCTTGATTTCTAGGATAATCATAAAAATCGAGAGAATAAGGAAGATTTTCGAAAAGAGATAAACACGAATCAGGGGTAAAAAGGAAAGACGGCCGACCTTAGAGGCATATATAAGGGGAGCCAAGGCGAGGAGCGGGAGAGGACTTTTAGCACTTAGAACTCTCTGCATTTAGAAAACTTAGGCAATATTATCGACAAGCTTGGTTTCTATGATTGGCACTCGATTACTAGAAAAACTCTCACAAGCAGTTCGATCTCTTGTTCCACTTTTTAATTGAACTACATTCGGCTTGATCCTCGAAAGGGGTATGTAGGCAACCTTCCATAAGGTTCAATCTGAAATCAACAAAACCTTTTTTGTATCTTTTTTTTTGTCTCTTGTTATCGAATTGCGACTCAATTAGACTTAAGATTTTAGGTGGCTAGAACTAGGGAACTTGTTGACAACTCTTTCAGCCAAAGCTTTGATATTTTTTTGTAATGATCGCAACTCTTTTATGCGGATTCGAAATAAATATATACGTTTTCTATAAATTCATTTTATTGTCTTTTCATATTTTCCGCATTTTATTTGGTCACCGGTCGTGGGTTCTCGCAGAAATTATAGACCTCAAGGAAAGTAAGATATTCTTTGCTTTCTTCTATTCTTTGAAATTGACACTTTCTATGCAAGGTTTAAATTTGAGGTTTTGGGAATTAGATTTAGGGTGTGGATTTAAAATTTAGTGTTTGAAGTTTAGATTGTAAATTTGAAATAATTTTTTTAAAATGATTGAATATTGAACTTAAGTTTAAGGTTAAAGTTATATTATGAGAAGTTTTAAATTTTTAAATTTATGTTTAAGATTTTAAAACATGTTTAAGGTTTAGGGTTTTGATTTTTATCTTTTAAAATTACAAAATACAAATAAACAACATATACTTTTATAGATCAAAATTCGTTTACAAAATTACAACCAATTTATCAAACTACAAAAAAAAAAGAAATTGGTTTACACCAAACTAAATAAGAAAAGAAGAAAATATAAACCTAATCTAAATCAGAAACTAATCTAAACATAAACTTC
Organism: Moricandia arvensis; assembly: GCA_905132765.1. Lineage (NCBI taxonomy): Eukaryota > Viridiplantae > Streptophyta > Magnoliopsida > Brassicales > Brassicaceae > Moricandia > Moricandia arvensis. The sequence goes on along the minus strand of CAJHQP010008514.1, from coordinate 743 downwards.
ATGGACGCCTCTCTTCACTGAACTTGTAGATTCAACTACCATTTTTGAGATTTTCCTGTAACACCAATGTTTATGGATGAGTATCAAATGTTCTAGATATCTAACTGAGCAATGGCGATGCCGCTGGAAATTAAAGCCTGGAAAATTAACAGGATTAAACAAAGTTTTCAACAAAAACGGTTTGTTCTGAAATTCTTTAAAGAACCTTTATTCCTGACCAGTGCTTTCTGTTTTGGTGATGACCGGAAAGAAATCACTGAGGCACAACCAGTAGCCAGCTCGAGAAAGATGTATTTCATAACATCCTCCAACGCATAGCAAGTGATTCCCCATCAAATCAGTGTTTCAAAAGAATTTGTTACCACTGCGATGATAGGAATAAAACGAAAACCAACAGCTACAGCTGATGCAAGCCCAAACTTCTCTTTTGATATGGACAAGGCGTTTCCACAACACCACCTGTCAAGAAACAAGTAAAACACAACAAAGGCATATATATCATACCAAAACATCACTGTTTCTCATATAAATGGTTAAAGTGTGTTAAACCAAAAATGTAATGATGGACAGAAACAATGATACATAAGAGAATTCAACACTACCTCCTCAGTATAGACCATAGAGCCCTTGTGGACAAGCTTTATCAGTCAAAGTTGCTGCGTCTCCAAATCTTCACTAGCACCCAACCCTCCTCTGTAATTATTTTTAGATTAAGATTAGATTCGAGCCAAACCAGAATTTGT
>CAJHQP010008513.1:0-26568 GCA_905132765.1 Moricandia arvensis | reverse complement strand
TTAATAATGAGAAAAGAGGGCTTGTATGGCCGATTTTCTCTATGGCACAATCTAATTGGTAAGATAAGATAGAAGAAAAGACATAATCATATATAATCTTGATATATTAAGTGTGGCCAAAAGCAAAATGATGTCTAACTTTTCTTGTGCTTTGCCACATTAACACCACTTTCTTCTCTTTCATGTTTCAATGAAGGGGTCCTTCAGTGAAAATCTAGGTTACTTCATTTGTCTCCCTATATGCTCCATGTGTCGGTTTCCTATTGGTTATCCTATTCCTAACTCATTAGTTATCTAATTAGTTAGAGCTATCACTAATCCATCTTCATTAGAAGATATCAATCGAAAGTAATGAAGTCTAAACCCTTTCTGTACTCCTTTCTCCACAAAACTTATCGCACTAAGAAGTCTGTTTGGTGCAAATATGTTCGTGCGGTCTAATGTAGAGAGAGATTCCATTTATCTCACTGAACTCTTCTAGATTATGTAACGCTTTTGAAAAGAATCAAGATAAGTCATAGACTCGTCACTCATAGGTGGAAAGTTCCTTTATGTTCTTTTTAATATCAAAAGAGATGTCTGAGAATCTATACATTTGCTATATATGGAAATCACTTAAATAGCATCGACCAAATCGCCATGTAAAGGTCTCTTACAAAATGGGTTGACAAGCCCATCACACTTGTTTCACCAGAAGTCCATGCTACACTTTTTTGTTGCAAGCTCATGCTACATTAACCTTAGAAATTTTTATTTTTAATATACAGTTTTTCTCTTATTAATCCGGGTATCTTGGACTTACAGAAAAATTAGCTTAATCCTCAAATATGGTTGCAAATCACGGATGAACAATCTCTCCGAATATTCAAATGAAGCTCAAAATATGATTCCAAATCCGCATAATCATAAGTTGAAGTGTAATGAAACCTGTTTTTAAAATCGAGTTTCTTAACTCTCTATACTCCGCCTACCACTATACCACTATCTTTGTGGTTTTAAATATAAAACTTTCAAACTAGTGCTTTGGTCACTGGAAATTCACAAACATATATTACCAGCATCAAATTTTTCATTTAAAAACAATGTTACAATTAACAAAAACAAATTAGCGACAGCAGAAGCACCAAAACACTCTTTTAAATATGTAATGAACACAAAATTTATTTGATGTACCAGTCCTGAAGTTAGTTTATGTTACGACGATCCACAAAACTGATCAGGAGACGCTTGTTTACTCTTGATTGGTTCCAGGCCATTGTTGCTCTTTGTCGTCGTTTGATCTTTAGTACCTGATAGATCTCTAGTCGAGCCATCCTCCCTCTTATTCATCTCAGAACCTGTAAAGAACCCACCAGCAGAGACACGTGGAACCGCCATGGCCACTGGTTGTTGCATCCCAGGGACTTGGAACTGTGGTCCGTTGTTAACCGAGGGACCGCCACGGCTCATATCTGGCAAGCCCATTGCATAAGGCATTCCCATACCCATTGCCATTGCTGCTGCTGCTTGGTAATGATGCCCCATACCAGGTGGGAACATAACCGGTGGCATGTAGTAACCAGACGCCATTGACATGAACTGAATGAGATTATTAGTTAGTGTGGTTTTTGAATCAGTTTTTAAGGAGTAGCGAGAGTGTTACCTGTACTTGAAGTTGAAGTGACTTGAGATACTCGATTGCTTCATCTAGCATCGAAGCTTTGTCCACCTTTTTACAGCCAAAGAAAGCTTTCAAGTTAGTGAAGCTGATCAACTACGAAAGAAACCTAGTTGCAGCAATATATAAAGGAGAAACAGAGTTAACCTTGTTGCAGTTTGGTATGAGTTCTTGAAGAGCACGCATCTTCTCGTTAATCCTATCACGCCGTCTCTGAAAGTTTCAGGACAGTGAGTTCTTTACCAAACAGAGCAATCCTTTTGTAAGTTTATGACATTCACTCACTCAACTTACTCACCCTTTCAGAAAGATTATGTACTTCGGCTGAGCGGCTTCTCTTTGAACCAATGCCTGTTCGAGATGGAGCTGCTTCTTTTCTTCCATCTCCTGATTCTCCTTCAACATCCTGCTCAACAATATTGAAGAAGAGAATAAACAAGAAGATTTCAAATGTGCATCAAATGACAATGAGTTTAAACTTACTTCACTATGACAGTCAATGTCCTGAACATCCACATGCTTTCTTTTCAAAGAAAGTGAAGGACTCTCAGATGGTCCATCGAGACTATTACCGGAGCCAACAGAAGAACATACAACGGCCTTTTCACTCTCTTGGTCTTTTCTATTTGAGTCGCAAGCCTTTTGGTTATCCTTAGGCATAGCAGAAGCAACAGACTCGTTGAGAACCTTGTCTTTAGCTCCAAGAACTCTGGTCTGAAATACATTCGGCGAGCTTTGAGGACTCTTCTCTTTAGAGCCAGGAGAGTTATTAGGACTCTTAGCCAAAGTTGCAGGGCGTAAGAAATGCGAAAAGTTGATCAGACCAGGCTTGTTACTCGTTACTAATGGTTCTTGTGTCTGAGGGAATCGATCTGGTTTGGCTGGTTGGCTAACTGGATCTCTAGCTCTATCACTTCCATACGGAGGATGTGACTGGAAACCATTAAATTGTGATGAAGAAGCAGCAGGAGCTGATTCATTGCCATTGTTTCTTCTCTGAAACAACGGGAAAGCATCACTCTCTTGCTCATTGACAGTAACAGGAGAAACATCATGCAGGAACTCAGAGCAATATCCATCTAGGGACTGATGATGATTCAGCCATGGAACCAAGTCATCGTCTTGACTCAAACTGGTCATAAGTGACGGCACTGACATTGGGATCTCGTCCACCATTGTCGTCTTTGAGCCATTTCCAATCTCCCTAGCTCTTCCCTGATGAATAGATTGTGGTGGTGGAATGTTTCTTGATCTGCTTGACTGACTTTGAGTTGAAATCTGACCGTTTTCCCAAACCAGCTCAACAACTTCATCCACTGGTCTGCTTGTAAGAGAAAAAGAAAAAGAACATTGGCATTGATGAGCTCGAAACAGGACAGCCATGAAGAGAGAGAGACAAGTGCATGGGCTCACCGAGAAGAGTTACTGTCTTGAGCAGATTCAAGAGTAGCGTTGGCGAGCCTGAAAAGCTCAAACAGAGGCATGTTGATTTGCTTACAGACAGAGTCTTGATCCTGTAAATAAAAAAGGTAACAGTCTTAGACCAGAAACAGAGTTTATTCACTCGCAATGCCCAAATTAAGAAACTTTAATATTCAAATGGGAAAGAGAAATCAGTGTCTCTGTCAATATGCAAATATAAAATAGCAGAAAGGTTCATATTAATTAATGCCAATGATTAGTCAAACCAATTGTTTAATCACAGTGAAGAACGATTCAAAAACAGAGTACTCTGAGCTAATTAATCAGCTCTAAACAGACAAAAACAAAAATCAAATCTTTCGTCGTGTTCCCTCAATCCTAACAGGAACCCACAAAAACCCAGAGAACAAAACAATCAAAAACATAACAGAAACCTGTCTGAAACCTATCGACGCTGACCTGAGGAAACAAAGGGGAACTGGAAACTGAAAAGATTGAAGTCGGCGGGGAAGAGATAAAGTGAGATCCTCGAAGCATTAAAGAGACACCAATCCAAATGCAGAGTGTGAATCGAGAGAACACAGGAGAAGAAGACGGCAGAGAGAGAGGAGTAGTGATCTCCGGAGAAAGTTGGCGGAGAGAGTAGAAGAGAAGGAGACAAATTAACGCGCAAGACGGAGATACAGAGAAGATGGGGACCAAATAGTCGCACGCACTCTAAGAGAGGATTTTGATTTCTCCGCTTCCCTCATAACACTCAACTTTTATCGTCGCTCGAATCATTAGCACTAGTTTTTTTTTTTTTTTTTTTTTTGTCAACATCAATACCACTATTCTTTATATTTTTTTATTTGTGTTTTTTTATAAACCAATATTTGATTGTTTTAGAATATTAGTTTATTATTGTGGGTTTTAATAAAATGGTGACAGCAAATTGGTCATAACCAAAACTATTTTCTAAAATAGTTTTCCTAAAACATTTTTTTAAGAATCGGTATAAACGATGTTCGCTGGTTAAAACACTAGTCTCCTAACAATCACCTAATTACTGCTTATCAGATTTACAACATTGGTTATGTGAGCTACCTTATTCCTTATATTCAATCCAAATAAACATTTTCACAAAACTAGTATCTCTTAAGATGCTTTTAGGCAAGATGGTGGTTGTGGTCGGGGAAAAGAATAGAGTGGTCCGGGATAGTGTGATCGAGTGAAGGGGAAGAAGTTGGGACGCTAACACATTTTAGGTTCGATTCATCTGCTGTGTAAAACTAAGTCACATTGTTTCTAGACACCTACAAAGATAATGGTCTATGCTTTCAAATTCATTTACATATCCGAAAAAATAGTCTATCCGTGAGTTGTACCTCTCTTTGAAAAATAATCTGAGCATTTCCATAGATCCAAAATATTTCTAAGTAAAAAAAAAATAAAAGAATAGAGAGAAATATGGTTATAGGAAGAACTTAAAGAGAAAGGGACCTAGAGAAGAAGATAGTTAGTCATGGTTGTTTATTGAAGCAAATTGCCTCTCACCGACCCACACATCGGCTGTCTCTGTTACATGGCAGTGGCACAGTCCTCTGCATTATTACAATTAATTCATGGTGTATCTACAAATACATGTGAGCATATAATAATAGTATATAGTATAGTAGAATATGTTATCTTTGTCTTAAAGTGACATGGGCCTGTGATACACTGAAGTCGTGTGATGTGTTTTCATAAAGGAACATTGCCAAAATAAGTATCACACCAAGTGGGGGTTGAGCAACCCTGTCTCTATTCCTTTATCTATCTATCTTCATAATATATTTTTTAAGCACACCTATCTTCATAATAATAACAAAAGATTTGTCTTTCTAATCATTGTGATTTTCTATACCAATCATCCTTAAGTTTGGGTACTCACTCACTCAGCTAGTTCTACTTGCAATACATTAACATGTACTTCTTTTGTCAGCTAGTTCTGAAATGTAAACTAATGAAACCAATCATTTGCTTATTAACAATTCAGATTTTGTCTACTCGTGGGATTTGTTATACACTCACCCTGATTCCAAACTCTTAATCTATAGCTTTTATCTTACAATCTAGTTACATACTGTATTTTGTTAATGACTCTTACTTTTTCCTAAATTATCTACAACTCTCTTAACCTATTTGTATCTAAACGTAAGCATCTTCTGGTATATATCTCGTTTTAGTTGATCATTTATTTTTCTAGCAAGCACTCGATCGACTAATTATGAAATAAATTATCAATCACCATGCAAGTTTTAGAAATAGTCAATGTGAATAATTTTATACAGTGCCTTATTTAGATTTGCATGGACAATTAATTATTGATGTCATCACTGTAGTTTATCCCCAATCTTACGTAAAGGAAAAATAAAGAAAAACGAGTAAACATAAAATAATTATATATACCCAAAAACAACCCATCCAAGCAATATGGTAGGTCAATACTCAAAATAATGGACAACACCCTGTCCCCTGCAAAATTATCAATCCACCGTGACCGTGGAATAGGCCAACACGTTTTATATCTCCTACAATAAGCAATATAAAGATTCGCAAAAATCTGTTCTCACTATCATAACAACTTAGAAAAACAATATTTTCTGTTTTATGGCGATTCTACAGCTTATATGGTCATTTACTGTTATATATACATATCAAAACGTCACTTTACATCACACACAAGCAAATCTATATCTATATCCAAAAACTCATACACGACGATGGTGAAGGTACATATTGGTGATATATGTTGACTCGAGACACGTGGTGACTGCTGAGAGAACTGGACGTGACATGTGTGGCTGTGACATATGCTATGACAATCAAGCTAGATCGATAAAAGTAGAGTGCGTTTCCTTTGATGCAAAATGCTAACCAGGAGATAACATTTTGAAAAAAGAATCTGTATAGTAGTGTATTATGTGTGTATACAGTGTATACACATAGTATCTTTATGCAAAATGCAATGAACTTCAACACGTTGACACGCATTCTTTGCTGTTCCTTTTATCAAATATGTCCCCACTTCCTTGGACTGTCCACAATCTAATCAATACCAACTATAAACCAAACCAAGTAAATTTTGTTTGTGGCCTCAATCATCAATGTATACAATGGTATAAACAAAACCAACACTAATTAATATATCTACCGACGACAATGTAAGATTGATAATTGTAGTTCTTCAATCTTAATCTTGTTGGCATTACAAAACCACAAAGCTAAAAACAACACACACAAAAGCTAAATGTAATACATTGGTTCCAAACAAAACCCGAATTAATACCATAAGGAATAAGGATGGATGATATAAGTGGAATTCATAAGATTCTTTTAAATGAACCATAAGAAAATTCGTGGTGTGGCAGTTGAATGTAAAGTCTAATGTAATATAGAAGAAAGACAAATTAATGTATTCAACCGAGAGTTTAAAATGATTTGTATTAAAGTGACAAAACTATTATTCAAACATGAATTATAAAATTTATTTAAAACCTGTAATTATTGGATTTGATATATCATTAAGTATTTTGCAATTCAATATTATTGAAAATATTTTAATTTATAAGTTTTAGAAGTTTTCTAGTGATTTTAAAATGCTTTTTTTTTGTCAAAGTTTTTAGGTAAAGTTTTCTAGTTAAAAGTTAAAGTTAAATCTAATGATTTTAGATGATATTATAGAGTAATTTAATAAATATCATATTAGAATTTTTAATTCATTTTAAAACTACATCCCCTAAAAGATTCAAATGTACTATGATGAGTGTGATTCATCGGCCCATTGAAATCTTACGTTTATGTAAATTTCATCAGCCCATTTGATTGTTCTCGCTAATCAGAACTATAAGCCCAAGATACGACCCATTAAATCAAGCCCACTTAAGACGCCTTTAGTAAGTACATCAATTATAGTTCTCCTCCATCGTCAAGCTGTTTCTTCCTCTCGATTGAGTAAACCCTAATTTCTCCCAAACCGCAGACCAAACACCATGAACCTTCCGTCATCAACGGCGACGTCAACTTCAGAATCAGCCAACACGGCCGCGATATCCACCGAGACGTGCGACACTTGCGGAAGCCAGGATTCCTGGGTCATACACTCAGCCCGTCTCCGCGGCCTCCTCCGCTTCTTCTGCACGCACTGCCTCCTCCGCAACCACCCGGCGTCGTTTTGCCCCACCTGCTTCGCCTTCTACGATTCCTCCCCTCCGCACCAGTCTCGCCGCGTCTCCTGCTCGGATTGCAACTCCGCCACTCACCTCCACTGCGCCGGCGACGCGAAGTCCCCTCCTTACCGCTGTCCTCCTTGCCGTGACCCCGACGCCTTCTCCTTCTTCCGCCCTATCGTCGACGAACACGGCGTTCGATGCATGGATAAGGCTCTCTCGGAGGCCTTCTTGTGCGCCGCGAAGATCGCCGCCTCGTCGATGAACAAGGCGGTTACTTTTGTGAAGAGCGAAGCTGAACGGAAAGGGAAAGATGCTGCTGTGGCGAAGAAGAGAGCACGTGAGGCTCTTGAGGACGTGCTTAAGCTCGATGAGAAGGCTAAGGCGGCTATTCAGAAGCCATCCGGTGATCTCTCCGGGAATAGAGATCAGAAACCGAAACAGAGTCCTGCGGCTAATGGTGGTTTGAAACAGATGGAGAGCTCTGCCACCACCACCACCACCCAAGTTAAGAAACAGAGTCCGTCTGTAGTGCAAGTTAAGCAAGAAAAGTGATGGTTTTGATTGATGTTGATGAATAACTTTAAGCATCTTTTGTCTTCTTAGTGAAAAAAGATTCAAGCTTGGCATATTATGATTCGAGTTTTAGTGTAGATTGTGTAAGTGGTTTCAGTTTCTTTTTGGTTCGTTTGTTATGTGTAGTAGGAATCTCTGGAACTGTGAGAAGTGTTAGGTTTCTAATACTAATTGCTTCCTCTTATGTCTCTTTGTTACATTAGAGGTTTGTCTTTGAGACTTTCATTGGTGTCTCATTTGAGTAAGAACTCATTCCCCAGACAACCAAACTCTTCACTTTCTCTAAGCATAGCTTATGAATCACAGTGTTTAATCACAGTAATACTAATATACTTATTGTAAATACATATATGAAACATGATCATATTCTCACAAGAGACATTTTTCTCTGAGGCTTATGATAGTGTCTCTAAGGCTTGATTTGACAGGAGTGAACTCAACTCCCAAATTCTTCACTTTATCCACACACACTTTGTAAATGATTTCTTTCTTCATGATGTCTTTCATCTCACCATCTTCATTCCTAAAACAATGTCAATTGATCTCACGCTTTTGGTACACCCTTCGTATGATGAGTAATTATTAAGGATGAAAAGGATAGAGAACTCACGTATCTGCAATTCGCAAATCTGGAAATAATTCACGCATAGTCTCTTTAACGTCGTCTATCTTCATAGTTGGACCATCTATTAAGTATCTACCATTGGCCGAAGGAGTCTCCAACGCCATGATATGAGCCAAGGCAACATCTCTCACGTCCACGAACTTGTAGTAAGTAGAGTTGAAAGGGTTCTTACCATTTATCATATCCACAATGAACCCAGCCGAAAAGTTAAGAGTTGGTTGCAAAAGTGGCCCGATTACAATTCCTGGATTTATCACGACCATGTCCATTCCATTGTCTTTGGCAAATTGCCACGCAACATTCTCTGCCAAAGTTTTGGCAAGTGGATACCATAACTGAAGAAGAAAAGAAAAATGTGTAAGAGATAATCGAAAATTGATATGTAAACAACAAATTTGAAGGACCTTTAACTCGGTGCAGGCACTTGGATCAGAGAAGAAAGACTCGTCCACCACGTCGTTTGGTTCCAAATGGCGAACAAGAATCGCAGCAGTGGACGATGTTACAATGACTCTTTTGACGGAGGAAGTTTTCTTGCATGTGTTAAGGACGTTAAGAGTGCCCTTTACGGCTGGATCTATCAGCTCAGTCTGATAGATATTGATAAACTTGCTTTAGACAAACGTTAGAAACGGTTCTGCTAATTAGTGATAAAAAATTGCAATTTTCAAGACAAACCTGAGGATCTGTGACGATGTACTTAACGGGAGAAGCCGTATGGAAGACAGCGTCACAACCTTCGATAGCTTGCTCGAAGGAACATTCTTCCAGAAGATCTGCTTTGAACAGTTCAAGTCTTTCTTTTGCACCCTCAAGTGCAAGAAGATGTTCTGTTTTCGCAGTGTCGGCTAATGAAAAAATATAACATATAAGTTGTCAAAATGTAACTCAACAAGTCTTACAACTGACTAGAGAAAAATAGAAATTATGTATTTAGCAATTTAAGTAAAAGAGTGGAAACATTTAAAAGTGTAGGGAGTGAATAATAATTAAATTAGATATATGCTCAATATTTGGGAAAAAACTGAAAAGTCATCATTCAACAAAACACAACATATATAAGACAAAGGTAAAAGTCAAAATAAAATAAAATATATGTTGCTAATCAAAGAAAAATCAATTTCAACTTTATGATTTAATTGGACATGAATTTTAGTGTTTAACTTTTACGTAAAAAGACAGTCCGTTCTTTGAAAGATCAGTCCATATTTTTTTCCGTAAAAAATAGACAGTTCATCGTACTATGATATATTCAATATGTTAGAAATATATCCTACATATTCCATATTTATCTAACATGTACAATACTATATTTTTTCTTTTTGCGCAACATATTATTTTATTCTTATGTCATAAAAATTCAATCTAATTCTTTGTATATAAATTTTTAATATTATTAATGAAGATTTAAGAGGTTCTCTCAAAATTAACATCGGAAATTCCAATTTACTTCTTGAGAAACTTTTAATCATCCCTAAAAATTGCAGTCTCGTGACTTGAATAATTTTCTTCCATCTTGTCTGGTAAATGTTTTTAATTTCACTCCAACCAAAAATGTTTCCATTGTATTTATTTGACCTACGTATGTGAAATACTAAAAGAACCGAAATTTCGCTAGAGATTATTTTTCTATTCATTGTAAAAGACGATACATTCAGATAATGGAAAGAGAAAAGGAGGGAACAAACTTGGGTTTCGAACGGTAGCCCTGACGGTGTAGCCACGGAGGAGCAAAAGCTTAACAATCCAAGAAGCTATGTAACCGGAAGCTCCCGTGACGCAGACCACTTTTCCTCCGCCGTTCATCTCTCTTTTAGATGAAGAGAACTAGATAAGTTCATTGATAAGTTTCGTAATGTTTGTCAAATACGTATATATTAGGTAGATTAAGTGTGTGGTCGTGCATCTTTTGGACTGTTTCAACGTGTGGATGTAGTGAATTCTACATTGCTTTCGACCGTTTCATCATCTAAGAAGTTGATTAGAATTTAATTACGTTTAATAAATAACAGGAGTTTGAATCAGAATTGGTTGCATGTTTGACACGTTTATGATTACAATTTTGTAATAGGTTTGGCAAAATAATTGAAATATCAAATTAGCTGTGTGACCAAATTCTTCTTACTAGTATAAATTGGCATTTAAAAAGAATTTAATCCACTATTAGGCTACTTATTCTTTATAGACTTCATAGATGGATGAAACATCTTCAAAAGCCTATACATCATTTGAGCAAGTGAAACATCTCTCAAGTCTGCAAACTTGGTTTACACATATGTAGAGCTGACAAAACACTTCCAGTTCCCACCTCGCTTTATATAATTAATTTGAATGAGAAAAATACAAATAAATTTTGCGCTACAGTCAAACCCTAGCAACTAGCAACTGAAACCGAGCCCGCCTGCTGCCTAGGTCACATGCTTCTGTAGCATTGTGAACTCAACTCCCAAACAGCCAAACTCTTCACTCGCTCAACGCATAAGTGTATATTCTGATTTAAGTATTTATGCCTATTATGATTAGAAATCTAGATGAGCAAGACTCAACTTATTGAAGAATTCGCTAAAAAATCTTAAATGTCATTTGTCGTCACAATCTACAATTGGCTGCATGTACCATGAGTGCTTTGACATGAGAGGGGCAACATCTCTCACGTCCACGAGCGTATAGTTGTTATGAGCGAAGTTTCTGTTTATTAGAGTTGGTTGTAACATAAAGCACGCATGGTACTAATACAGAAAGTTGTAAATACATATACGAAACATGATCATATTCTTACAAGAGACGTTTTTCTTTGAGGCTAATGATAGTGTCTCTAAGGCTTGACTCGAGAGGAGTGAACTCAACTCCCAAATTCTTCACTTTCTCCACACACACTTTGTAATTCATTTCTTTCATCTCACCTTCTCCATTCCTAAAGCAAAGTCAGATGATACAGTTTTTTTCTAATAATACCTTTGATTAAGTTAATATGATGATTAATTAATAAGGATGAAATGGATAGAGGAGAACTCACATATCAGCAATACATAAATCTGGAAATAATTCACGTATAGTCTCTCTAATGTCGTGTATCGTTATAATTGGGCCATCCATTATGTATCTGCCGTTGGCCGAAGGAGTTTCCAACGCTTTGACATGACCCAAGGCAACATCTCTCACGTCCACGAACCTGTAGTTTGTAGAGTTGAAAGCGTTCTTACCATTTATCATATCCACAATGAACCCAGTCGAAAAATTAAGAGTTGGTTGCAAAAGTGGTCCGATTACAAATCCTGGATTTATCACGACCATATCCATTCGGTTTTCTTTGGCAAATTGCCACGCTGCATTCTCTGCCAAAGTCTTGGCAAGTGGATACCAGAACTGAACAAGGAAAAAAAAATGTGTAAGAGATAAATCCAAACTCTCAAAATTTTATATGTAACAACAAAATCCAAAGGACCTTTGTTTCCATGCAAACACTTGGATCAGAGAAGAAAGACTCGTCCACCACATCGTTTGGGCCCAGAGGGGGTTGACGAACAATAACCGCAGCCGTGGACGATGTTACAACGACTCTTTTGACAGAGGAAGTTTTGTTGCATGTATTAAGTACGTTAAGAGTACCCTTTACGGCTGGATCTATTAGCTCCGTCTGATAAACAGCCATATAACATTAGAAATGGTCCTGCTATATTTATTTAATAAAATTTGCAATGTCCACAACAACCTGAGGGTCCGTGACGATGAACTTGACAGGAGAAGCCGTATGGAAGACAGCGTCACAACCTTCGATAGCTTGCTCGAACGAACATTCTTCCAAAAGATCTGCTTTGAACAGTTTAAGTCTTTCTTTTGCACCCTCAAGTGCAAGAAGATGTTCCGTTTTCCCCGTGTCCGCTAATGCAAAAATATAACATATACAGTAAAACTTTATAAATTAATAAGACTGAAATTATAGTATTTTATTAATTTATATAATTATTAATTTATAAATTTGTTTTTAGATTTTTTTTTTTAATTTTAGAAGTTATTTTTTGTAAAACAAATAACTGATTTCAATGTTTAAATTTATCCCACAAATGTAATACTAATTTTCAAATTTAACTTTAACATATGACTATTTTTATAAATTATTTTTTTGTTCAGCAACAACAAGATTTTGATCCACGCTTTTAAAACGCGAATTTTTATTATTATAAACAAATTTTAATATGAATTAGTTTTATGAGATTTTTGTATATAATTATGTATTATATCGAGAAATAAAATTGTATAATTTATTTAAAAATTTGTATACATTTTTATGTAACTCTTTTTTGTCTTCGGCATTTTACCACATCCAAAAAACAAAAAGGAAACGGACTTTAAGTATAGTTTAGTTCGGATTGGATTCTAGGACAAATTACATGTTAGGTATTTATGGATTTGCATGTCTCGGTTTGGATATGGATCTTATTTGATACCCGATTGAATACCCAAAGTACCTAAAATAGTTTTGCATAATAGGTTTATTAAGGTATTTTGAAAACATTTTGGTATTACGTATAATCTTTTAAGTATTGGGTTTAAGTTTTTGGTTATAGTTTTGGGTACAAGGTAAAAAAATCTATTTAAAAAATATATTTCAGGTATTTGGAAAAAATTCTGGGTATTTTTCAGTTCCTTGAATTAGCTTTCGGATAAAATTTCAAGTCCTTTGATATTTTAATATTTTAGGATATTTGTCTAGGCTTCAAATATTATTTAAGTTTTCAGATATTTTTGTGGTTCAGGTATATTTTGAATTTTTGCGTACTTTGGATCTTTTCGAATCTTAAAAACCCGAATCCTAAACCCGCCATATACCCAACAATTATAGATATTTTACATGTATTTGAATTATAGATCCGAATCAATCTGGACCCAAAAAAATCGATCCAAATCTAAACTAAAAAATTTTAAATACCCGAAAAATTTGATATTTTACATGAAATATAATCTTCAGGCAATATCACCTTTTAGCTTCTTAACACAAACACACAAAAAATGTTGTTTACTGCTTCATACTATTTTAGCGTTTGTATATAGTGGCGACTAAATATACTTTTTGTGAAATAAACTTCATTTAAGATACATGATACGTAAAATTTTAAATAGTTATAATTACAAATATATTTCATATATTATATTTATATTTGTAAAAGTTTAAACCTTAAGATTATGTATAAATTGTTTTCAAGAACTAATGTGTATATATAATATATAATTATATATAAATCAAACATTTTTTGAAACCGTAAACCAATCGTCGACTAATAATTTTTGAAACAGGAACCACCTACATACTTAAATGTTACTGGAACCACCATCCAAATTATTTATATGTTGACGTACAGATTTTACATATTTTTATAGTTCAAATATTTTTATTTTTAATGTTACTCAATGAGAAGATTTTATACAAATGAAGCAAATTATAATATATATTTTTTTTACAAATTAAACTTTGATGAAATAAGAACTTATTGCTTATTACAACATATTCAAGAAAAGCGTTCCACAATAACACAAAATATCGTGATTCTGAATCTAACAAGAATCATATGTTAGTCGAACCTGTTAATTAATTTGCACGTATAGATTGTAGTACGAACATTTATTTCAGTTTATAAGGTAAATTTATCTAGTTAGCCATTTTCTTATGGTATTTTAAAAATAAATAAAAAGATTAAAAGCTGTAAACATTACGCTTGGTTAAAGGTATATAAACCAACCATAAGATACGAAATCGCAGGTTGACAAAAAAGGACATACGAAATCTCAGAATAATAAAGACAAATCTAAGCATAATAAAGAATAAATTATTTAGAATATGGTATACTTAGAGAAAATAAAGGACGGACCAAAAAATAATTGAATAGTTAATGAATAGGTGCAACAATTTTTTATAAATAGTTTTTTAGATTGATTCTCTTTTAATAGTTGAATAATAATTTTGTTCCATCTTATCAGGTAAATGTTTTATTTTCTCTCCTACGGAAATTATTTGTACTTAACTATGGGAGATATTGAGAGAACTGAACTTTCGCCAGAGAGTATATTTCTGCTCATTCTAAAAGATGATATTCAGATAAAGGAGGAGCAACAAACTTGGGTTTCGAACGGTAGCCCTGACGGTGTAGCCACGAAGGAGCAAAAGCTTAACAATCCAGGAAGCTATGTAACCAGAAGCTCCGGTGACGCAGACCACCTTTCCTTCGCCGTTCATCTTTCTTTTTCTTTATCTGATAGGAAACTGTTATAGATGAAGAGAAGAGAGATGTTCATTAATTAGTTTTGCAGTGCTGGTCAAATACGTATATATTGGGTACATATGTCATGCTTCCAGCCTTTGTTTTTATAAATATAATATTCCACCCTCGGTAAATATCTCATTAGCCTAGTGGTTAATAGTAAACGTTGAAGGCATATTTATTACAGTTCTCTTAACAGAAATTTTTAATTTTTCTAAAGAACGTTTTTTAATTTTTAATTTAAAAAATTTAAAAACCGCCAATTAAATAAGAAATTTAAGAGCGATCTCTTAATCAAAAATTTTTAAAAAAAAAGTCAAATTATCTTAAAAATCTTAAAGATCGGAGATAAACATGACTTAATAACATAAATTTTAATTCAGTTTATTAGTAAAGAAGTTTGGATCCATCTGGTTACATATTTGGCACGTTTGAGATTAGATTTATATATCTTTGTAATATTAAATTCTAAGAAGATAAAATTTTTAATTCCCTTATAATAGTAAGAGTTTGAATCGGTATTGGTTATCTATTTGGCACCTCTAAGATAAGATTTTAAATATCTTTGGCAAAATAATTAAAATATTAGATTATTTAAACCTGTGACCAACTTCTTTTGTTATAATTGTAGGAATCTCAAAGAATTTTTAGTCACAACAATTAATTTTATAAGGCTTTGCATTCGGATACACAACTAATATAAATAACACAGCTAGATCATCAAAATTAGTGGAATCAATGGAAAAAGTTCCAGCTTAGACTCTTTACCACTAAAACAAAACGATTTGGTTATGTGACCAACTTTTATTTTCTAAAGTAAATAATTTTTATCAATCAATCCAAAATCAGATAAAGTTAAAAGTTCGTTTTGAACAAAAATACCAAAATCTAAATATTACAAGCCTAGTTTCGCCCATCCAATGAATACAGCAGGTTCCGTTATGAGACCAACTTCTTATTAATACTAGTATAGTAAATTGACACTTGAAAGAATTTGTTTAAAGTAAAATATTTTTTTATGAACTCCATAGGTGGTTGAAACTGTTTCAAATACATCACTATTTTTTTATCCAGAACTTGAAATCACGGTAGAATATAAGTATGATGAGATTACGTAAGAAGACTGTTTTTGAGGCCAAGAGTCCGATTTGTTACAACTGCTGGGACGGTAGGCTTTTAAAAAAAGCTTATTGTTCAAACTTTACACTTTAAAAAATTGACTTTCCATAAAATAGTACCTTTTAGAAAACATTAACCTGGGAAAAAGAAAACAAGAGTCGAGCTAGAAATTTTAATTATTATCCGCAGGTCTCGGCCATTTGATCCGTAGTGGAATAGATACGAGTCAGTTCATTTGAAAGTCGTATTATATAACATGAGAGGGGCAACATCTCTCACGTCCACGAGCGTATAGTTGTTATGAGCGAAATTTCAGTTTATTAGAGTTGGTTGTAACACAAAGCACTCATGGTACTAATACAGAAAGTTGTAAATACATATATGAAATATAGATCATATTCTCATAAGAGACGTTTTTCTTTGAGGCTAGTGATAGTGTCTCTAAGGCTTGACTCGAGAGGAGTGAACTCAACTCCCAAATTCTTCACTTTCTCCACACACACTTTGTAAATCATTTCTTCCTTCATGGTTTCTTTCATCTCACTTTCCCCATTCCTAAAACAAATTCAAATGATCTTAGGCTTTTGATAAACCCTTCGTATGATGATTAATTAGTAAGGATAAAATGGATAGAGAACTCACATATCAGCAATACATAAATCTGGAAATAATTCATGCATAGTCTCTCTAATGTCGTGTATCGTCATAATTGGGCCATCCATTATGTATCTGCCATTGGCCGAAGGAGTCTCCAAGGCTTTGACATGACCCAAGGCAACATCTTGTTAGAGCATGTGTTTCATGTTTGGACGGTGCGGGCGGTGTGGTTCTTGGACGGTAGCCGTAATTGAAATACGGCTTGGTAGGTGAAGTAGATGCAAAGAAGCTTCATCTTGTCAACAAGCATGTTCTCACCAAGCTACATCCTCTCCTATAAATACATGGTGTCCTTCATTCTTCAAATCCATCCCAAACAAAAAAGAAAGAGAGAACAAGAAAGTTCTTCGTGAAAAAAAAAAAAAAAAAAAAAAAAAACTTTTTTTTCTTCGGGTGTGAATTGAGAGCTTTGTAAATTCTCCCGGGTTAATAATAAAAGACCTGTAGCAAGTCCGGAGACGTAGGCAAGATTGGCCGAACTCCGTTAACAATTTTGTGTGTTTTCTTCCCGCTCCCGTAAATTCTGATTTTTTTTCCCACAAAATTTGCCTGGTATCAGAGCTACAGTGGGTTACTATTTAAAATAGTGGGTTACTGTTCATAATAGTGATTTTGTGAATAGTGGGTTACTGTTCACGAGAATAGTGATTTCGTGAATAGTGAATTTTGTCGGTAACATCGGTTCATCGACGGAGGTGTTTTAAACACGGTGGTTTCAGAAACGATGGGAGGCGAAGACGGTTCAGCACACGGTATCGGGAAATTTGATGGTACACACTATGCATTTTGGAGAATGCAAATTGAAGATTATCTGTACGGAAAGAAGCTTCATCAACCACTGAGCAAGAAGCCTGAGAAGATGGATCAGGCTGAGTGGGAGCTCCTTGACAGACAAGTTCTGGGTGTTATAAGGCTAACACTATCGAAGAACGTTGCTCACAACGTTGCGAAGGAGAAGACCACGGAAGGGCTCATGAAAGTTCTCTCGGATATGTATGAGAAACCTTCAGCAAATAATAAGGTGTTTCTCATGAAGAAACTCTTTCATTTGAAGATGGAAGAAGGTGGCCTGGTTGCCGCACATGTGAACGAGTTCAACACGATTGTCAACCAACTGTCATCGGTTGAAATCGAGTTTGAAGATGAAGTGCGAGCACTAATTTTGTTGGCATCTCTGCCAAATAGTTGGGAGCCAATGCGGGCAGCGGTTAGTAATTATGTGGGTACTCAAAAGCTCAAATTCAATGATGTTAGAGATCGTATCCTTGCCGAGGAAGTTCGAAGGATAGACTCTGGGGAAGCATCAACGAGCTCTGCTTTCAACGTGGAAACAGAGGGAGAAACCCAGATAGAAGTAACCGGAGTTATGGCAGATCGAAGTCAAGGAGTGGACGGGGTCAGTCCAAATTCAGACAGCCTGCAGAGTGCTGGAACTGTGGAAAGACAGGCCATATTAAGAAGAATTGTCGGGCACCACCGAAGAAGGAAGACAACAAGGGAGGCGGAGCTAATGCAGTGACACGTGAAATTGCTGATGCATTGGTAGTGTCTGTTGATTCCCCGAGGAAAAGTGAAGCTCGTGATGCAGCTGCAAATACCACCAAGGCGTCAATCTCCTATGTTGATAGCCCTATTGATTCATGGGTTCTTGACTCAGGAGCGTCATTCCACACGACGCCGCACCATAGCATTATGGAGAATTATGTTGCGGGAAATTACGGAAAGGTATATCTTGCTGATGGGTTACCTTTGGACATAGTTGGTATTGGAGATATCAACCTGAAGATGTCAGATGGACGAGTGTGGAAGATTACGAAGGTTAGACATGTGCCAAAGTTGATGCGAAATCTGATCTCAGTAGGTCAACTTGATGACACGGGGCACGATGTCAATTTTGGTGGTGGAGCCTGGAGAGTCAGGAAAGGTTCCATGGTGGTTGCAAGAGGTCATAAAAGAGGCACTCTTTATATGACGGCGAGTTATCAAGACACTGTTGCTGTTGTCGAGAATGCCAAACAGACTAAGTTGTGGCATTGTAGGTTGGGTCACATGAGTGAGAAAGGGATGAAACTCATGGTGGCAAATGGCGCTCTTCCGGATCTGAAGACGATGGATCATCAGATGTGTGAAAGTTGCATCCTTGGGAAACAGAAACGAGTTAGTTTCTCTAAAGAAGGAAGAGAGCCAAAATCTGAGAAGTTAGAGCTGGTGCACACTGACGTGTGGGGACCCGCTCCTGTTGCATCGCTGGGTGGTTCGTGCTACTATGTGACCTTTATTGATGACTCCACAAGAAAGGTATGGGTTTACTTCATGAAGAACAAGTATGAAGTGTTCTCGGTTTTCAAGAGATGGAAAGTCATGGTTGAGATTGAGACGAATCTCAAGTTGAAGTGTTTAAGGTCTGATAATGGTGGAGAGTATATCAGCGAGGAGTTCAAGAGATATTGCGCTGATAATGGAATCAAGATGGAGAAGACTATTCCGGGAACGCCTCAACAGAATGGAATAGCGGAAAGGATGAACCGAACCTTGAATGAGCGAGCAAGGAGCATGAGATTGCACTGTGGATTGCCAAAGACGTTTTGGGCAGATGCAATTAGTACCGCAGCTTTCTTAATAAATAGAGGACCGTCGGTGCCGTTGGGATTCAAGATCCCTGAAGAAGTTTGGAGCTGCAAGAAAGTAAACCTTTCTTATCTAAAGGTATTTGGATGCTTAGCTTATGTTCACATTGACGATGCTGCAAGAAGTAAACTTGACTCGAAGTCTAAGAAGTGTTACTTCATCGGTTATGGTGACACGGAGTTTGGCTACCGGTTTTGGGATGATGAAAATCAAAAGATCATCCGCAGCAAGAATGTTGTGTTCAACGAAGAAGCGTTGTACAAGGATAAGCTAAAAGAAGGCTCAGAGAGGAAAGAGCCAGAAGTTGTTGACCTAGGAGATATCCTGACACCGGAGTTGCCACAGGATACCCCAACAACAGAAGAAGAAATCTCTCAAGAAGAGAGTGGTGAGGCTGATGAGAATGATGATTCTGAAGTGGTCCCATATACACCAATCACAGAGTTACGACGCTCGAGTAGAATCATCAGAAAGCCTGTAAGATTTTCTCCATCGCTTAACTACATTCTGCTCACAGATAGAGGCGAGCCTGAATGTTATGAGGAGGCTATGCAAGTTGATGAGTCGATCAAGTGGGAGCTTGCAATGAAGGACGAGATGGATTCGTTGTTATCAAATCACTCGTGGGAGTTAGCAGATTTGCCTAAGGAGAAAAAGGCATTGCATAACAAGTGGGTCTACCGAATAAAAGAAGAACCTGATGGGAGTACGCGCTATAAGGCGAGGCTTGTTGTGAAAGGATTTCAACAAAAAGAAGGCGTTGACTACACTGAAATCTTTTCTCCAGTAGTCAAGTTGGTGACTATTAGAACGGTTCTTGGACTGGTAGCAAAGGAGGATTTGCATCTTCAGCAGATGGATGTGAAGACGGCATTTCTTCACGGTGATTTGGATGAAGAAATTTATATGAAGCAACCCGAAGGCTTTGAGGTCAAAGGAAAGGAAAGCCTTGTTTGCAAGCTTAAGAGGAGTTTGTACGGTTTGAAACAAGCTCCAAGACAGTGGTATAAAAGGTTTGACAGCTTTATAAAAGGTGTCGGTTTCTTGAGGTGTGAAGCTGACCACTGTTGTTACTTCAAGAGGTTTGAAGAGTCCTACTTGATATTGCTCCTATACGTGGATGACATGCTGATCGTGGGAGCGGACTTGCATGAGATTAATAGCTTGAAGACGAAACTCTCGGAAGAGTTTGCGATGAAAGACCTTGGAGAAGCAAGGCAGATTCTAGGGATGAGAATCAGTAGAAGCAAGGAAGGTCTTAAGCTATCACAAGAGGAGTATGTGAAGAAAGTCCTCAAGAGATTTAACATGGATGATGCGAGGCCAGTCAATACTCTGCTGGCAAGTCATTTTCGGTTATCCAAGGATCAATCTCCAAAGACGGAAGAAGAGATGGCATATATGGATAAAGTTCCATATGCTTCTGCTATAGGGAGCCTGATGTACGCGATGATATGTACAAGGCCAGACATTGCACATGCAGTGGGAGTCGTTAGCAGGTTTATGAGCAATCCAGGAAAGGAACATTGGGAAGCCGTGAAGTGGATTTTCAGATATCTGAAAGGGAATCCAAGTTTGTCGCTATGTTTCACAAAGTCTGAGAAGGGATTGCAGGGATATGTTGATGCTGACAATGGAGGTGACATTGACAGCACGAAGAGCACAACTGGATATGTCTACACTTTTGGCGGTACTGCAATTTGTTGGGTTTCAAAGTTGCAGAAAATTGTATCTCTATCAAGCTGTGAAGCTGAGTATGTTGCGGTGACGGAGGCAACAAAAGAGATGATATGGCTACAATCTTTTCTAGAGGAGTTAGGCCATGACCAAGGGAAAAGTGTATTGTACTGCGATAGTAAAAGCGCCATCGACTTGGCAAAGAATCCAGTTTACCATGCTCGGACGAAGCACATACATCGTCGATATCATTTCATCAGACAAGCATTGGAAGATGAAGTGTTGGTGCTTGAGAAGATCCCAGGAAGTAAGAATCCGGCAGACATGCTGACAAAGGTCGTGCCGCGCGATAAGCTGAGGTTATGTGCAACCTCAGTTGGCTTGTTGGCGTAACAAGCTGAGAAGACCTGCTACATTGATCAAGGTGTGAAGACAAATTGAAATCAGTCTTCAAGTGGGAGATTGTTAGAGCATGTGTTTCATGTTTGGACGGTGCGGGCGGTGTGGTTCTTGGACGGTAGCCGTAATTGAAATACGGCTTGGTAGGTGAAGTAGATGCAAAGAAGCTTCATCTTGTCAACAAGCATGTTCTCACCAAGATACATCCTCTCCTATAAATACATGGTGTCCTTCATTCTTCAAATCCATCCCAAACAAAAAAGAAAGAGAGAACAAGAAAGTTCTTCGTGAAAAAAAAAAAAAAAAAAAAAAAAAAACTTTTTTTTCTTCGGGTGTGAATTGAGAGCTTTGTAAATTCTCCCGGGTTAATAATAAAAGACCTGTAGCAGGTCCGGAGACGTAGGCAAGATTGGCCGAACTCCGTTAACAATTTTGTGTGTTTTCTTCCCGCTCTCGTAAATTCTGATTTTTTTTCCCACAAAATTTGCCCAGTATTTCCTAACACATCTCTCACGTCCACGAACCTGTAGTATGTAGAGTTGAAAGGGTTCTTACCATTTATCATATCCGCAATGAGCCCAGCCGAATAATTAAGAGTTGGTTGCAAAAGTGGTCCGATTACAAATCCTGGATTTATCACGACCATGTCCATTCCATTGTCTTTGGCAAGTTTCCACGCTGCATTCTCTGCCAAAGTCTTGGCAAGTGGATACCAGAACTGAATAACAAAAGAAAAATGTGTTAGAGATTATCCAAACTCTCATGATATGTAAAAGCAAAACCCAAACGACCTTTGTTTCCATGCAAACACTTGGATCAGAGAAGAAAGACTCGTCCACCATGTCGTTTGCGTCCAAAGGGGGTTGACGAACAACAACCGCAGCCGTGGACGATGTTACAATGACTCTTTTGACAGAGGAAGTTTTCTTGCATGTATTAAGTACGTTAATAGTGCCCTTTACGGCTGGATCTATCAGCTCAGTCTGATAAATAGCCACATAGAATTAGAAATGGTCATGCTATTTATTTAATAAAATTTGCGAGATGTTCCACAACAAACCTGAGGATCCGTGACGATGAACTTAACCGGAGAAGCCGTATGGAAGACAGCGTCACAACCTTCGATAGCTTGCTCGAAGGAACATTCTTCCAAAAGATCTGCTTTGAACAGTTTAAGTCTTTCTTTTGCACCCTCAAGTGCAAGAAGATGTTCTGTTTTCCCGGTGTCCTCTAATGCAAAAATATAAGACATACAGTAAAGTTTTTATAAATTAATTATGTTGAAACTATAGTATTTTGATAATTTAAATAATTATTAATTTATATATGTTTTTTAAAAAAATTATATATTTTATAATATACTTTTTTGTAAAACAAAAAGTTGATTTCAATGTTTATATATTTATTAAATTTTATAAATTCAACTTGATGTATATGAGATACAACATACAATAAATGTGTTTTAAATAGAATTTTTATATATATCATCAAAATATTATGATTTTTAGATTTTTTGTGAATATAAAACAAATAATATAAAATATTATTTATATTTATAATTATAAATATTAAATTATAGTTTTAATGAAATTATATATTTACATAAAAAAATTTAGAAGATGTTATTTTATTAGTTTATTGATTTTTTATATTTTGAGTTAGAATAACTCAAAATTTATTAAATAAAATAACTTACAATTTATAATGCAACACATCAAGTTAACGAGAATATTCAGATAAGGGAGGAGGAACAAACTTGGGTTTCGAACGGTAGCCCTAACGGTGTAGCCACGAAGGAGCAAAAGCTTAACAATCCAGGAAGCTATGTAACCAGAAGCTCCGGTGACGCAGACCACCTTTCCTCCGCCGTTCATCTCTCTTTTTCTTTATCTGATAGTAAACTGTTTTTAGATGAAGAGAAGAGAGATGTTCACTAATAAGTTTTGTAATGCTGGTGACATACGTATATATAGGAACTGGCTCGGCCTCGGCCTTTGTTTTTATAAATATAGTTTCCGCCCTCAGTATTTTAATATCTCATCTACCCTCGTGGTACTTAGTTGTGATTTTACTTCACATGGTCACCAGTTTACAGCTCAAGTCTGTCTTTTCTTTTAAACATGTTTAATAAACTTAAGACCGGTACTGTATAGGAAATAGAGTGAGTGCTCGCAAAGTGAGGAAAGACACTTGTGTACATCTTTGGACTGTTTTACCGTGTGGATGGGATGAATTCTACCTTGCTTTTTGACCGTTTCGTAATCTTAAAATGCTAAGATGATTACTTTTTAATTCTTTTTATTAATTCGAATTGGTTACATACTGACACGTTTAAGCTTAAACATGTTTCGTAATATTAAATGCTAATAAAATAATCTTTGATTCTTTTATTAGTAAAAGAGTTTGGATCTAATCAATCTTTAATTATTTTATTAGTAAAGGTGTTTGGATCCAATCTGATTACATTTTTGGCACGTTTGGGATTAGGTTTTAAATATTTTTTTTAATATTAAATTCTAAGAATATATTTTTGGTAATGCCTTTCATAGTAAGAGTTTGAATCGGAATTGGTTATCTATTTGGCACCGTTAAGATTAGATTTTAAATATGTTTGATAAACCAATTAAAATATTAAATTATTTAAACATGTGACCCACATTTTTTTATTACTGTAAAGACCTTAAAAGCTTTATATGTTAAAAGATTAATCTCACGAAGTTTTGCATTCAGATATACAACTAACTCGTCTAAATGATATATGTAGATGACGAAGGTGAATCAAACCCAAAATACAAATTTTAATTGGAATTTTTTACCACTAAATCAAAGACGACTAGATTATACGACCAACTTCTTATTAATAGTATAGTAAATTGGCACTTGAAATACTTTGTTTGACGCAAAATGATTCTTTATGAACTATGGTTGAATCAGCTTCTAAAACCTATACATGATTATTTTTTATCCAGAAGAATTATTATTAGAACTGGAAACTACGGTAGAATATAAGTATAATGAGATTACGTAAAAAGAGTGTTCTTGAGGCTAAAGATCCGATTGGTTACAACTGCTGGGATGATAGTGTTTTTTTTTAAATAGTTATTGTTCAAACGTTACACGTTAGAAAATTGACTTTACCTTTAAAAACAGCCTAAAACTATAAAATAATATTACATCTGTTTTATTTTAGTTGTCGTTTTGAATGTTTACACACATATTAAAAAAATATCTAATTCTGCATATTTTTAAAATAAATACATTATTACCTACAAAGCTAACCACATTTCAACCAATAACAAAAATAGAATAACATATAAAATTAATATTAGAATCATAAAACGATACTTATTTTGAAAAAAAAATATTATTCTTCAACAACATCTAAATTAAAATGGAAATAATAAATTTTGAAAAACATTAATGTAGAAGAAAATGATTGTAAAAGCTTAGAGCATCTTTAACCCTAACACCTCATTTGAGGTGCTTATTTTTTCTGATTTAAAAAACAAAATTAAAACGAATCATTCACGTACTACCACATGTTGCACCACATGTTAGTGGGACCTGTGAACAGTACTGATGCTTAATTAGGAACAAGATGAGGTAGTGCTTAGAGTTTTGATAAATCCATCCTTTAAGCACTCATCAAAAACCCTTCTAAGCACCTTTTTTACTGGTGCTTTTAGGCTATGTTTAATGCAGGTTCCTTAAGTTGGGTCACTTAGGGTTCAGTTCCTTATTTTTTAACTGAAAACGCTAAGAGACGTCCATTAAATCTCTTATTTAAGAGACGTCCCTTAGCGTTTTCAGTTAAAAGATAAGGGACTATACCCTAAAAAACCCAACTTAAGGGACATGCATTAAACCTGCTCTATAGAAATTAGTAAAAATCTCAAAACCCAGATTGACAAAAACTGGCTGTAAAAACTTTACAGTTAATTAAAGTCTAACCGGAACCTAAAAATACTAGGTAAATGGAAAGGAAAAAGATAAATGTCATCTTTTGAAAAAGGAAGAAAAACAAGAGTAAAAGTGGAAACTTTAACTATTATCCGCAGCGGATAGGTACGAGTCACGTCATTTGAAATATCTGAATAGTAGATATAGGTGTGGGTAAGTGTTTTTCATGCGTGGTAGGTGCAGATCAGTCAAATCTAAATGTGAAAACACGTCAACTCATAAAATTTAATTAAAAAGATATAATAAGAAAAAAAAAATTCATAAAACAATAAAATAAATTTTAGAAATATTTATTTTATAATAATTTTAGTAAAAACATGCAAAATATATAATTATATTATTATTAATATTACATGTGGGTTTTACGGATTATCAGTTAATTTAATTAAATGTGTGAATCAGAAAGATAGCTCAATCTGGGGTTCGGGCATGACGAATTTGATCCGCAAATCCAACACTAAATAAGAGTATTACAATATTTTATGAAAGAAAGTCGGAAAAAGGTCTTATTGACCATAATTAACTCATCTAAAATTTTAATGTGCTTCGTTGTTGTATTCTCATTAGCAATGATGTATCTACCATTAATTTCATTGTGT
The DNA here is from genome assembly GCA_905132765.1 of Moricandia arvensis. NCBI lineage: Eukaryota > Viridiplantae > Streptophyta > Magnoliopsida > Brassicales > Brassicaceae > Moricandia > Moricandia arvensis. The sequence continues at coordinate 802 of CAJHQP010008513.1, read as the reverse complement.
TTCTTTGTTGTATTCTCATCACAAATGATGTAAATACTACCTACCGTTAGGGCATGTTTATTGGGAGTTTCTTAGCAGAGGTTTTTAACTTTTCTAAGAACCGTTTCTTAATTTTTAACTAAGAAAGACTTAAGAGCCGTCTCTTAACCAAATTTTTTTTTTTTTTAAAACCAAAAAAACGAGTCAATTTAAGCTAAGAACCTCAACTTAAGAGACCCTGGATAAACATGGCCTTAGATTTCTTTCGAAAGAACATATACAATACCGTGTAATAGCGCGTGCAAGTGAAACAGTGAAATAAAATTTTCTAATAAATATATAGATAAATTATGGTAAAAAAATTATTTTTAGAAATATTGCTAAGACTAAAGGTTATAATTTCAAAAAAATATCGAACAAAATTATTAATTTTAAAATTTATTTTATTTGATTACTAAATATATAATTAATATTTTTGAATGTAGTCTAAAACTAATTTGAGACGGTCCTGATCATAGAAAATATTAAATATGTAAAATTACAATAGTAATGCATATTTAAAATGATAATTTTTGTAAAATTAACAGTATAAAAGATTTTCAAAAATGTTGATATGAGTAACCGAAACATATTTTATCTCTGTCAAATCTTTACTAAAAACTAGAAAAATTACAGGAATAAGGCACATTATCAAAATAACCAAACCGAACCGAAATTAAATTGAATCGATAAAATAAGTGAATTGTCCATCCCTAGATAAAACACTTTGTAGTGTGTAATTTGAATGATGAAAATACAAACATATTTTGCCGCGCTACAGGCA
>CAJHQP010008512.1:0-26576 GCA_905132765.1 Moricandia arvensis | reverse complement strand
AAAAAGTTTATTATATATTTTTTTTATTAGAGCAGATCGACGTTACGCGCGGGATTTGTTTTACGTGTGAGTTGAGAAACTTTTTTGTGTATTCTTTTGCTGTTTATATTTTAGGTTTGAGTATCTAAAATATATTTATGGAGACCACTTCTTGTTTTTAAAAATGTTTTGGTGAGGAGTGAACATATCTTATGTGATTTATTATGTTTATTTAGGTTGTGTTTTCTATGTTAAGTTGTTGTGGTGTATACCATATAAGATATGTGGTAATGCATACCTTGTTGTTTATTTGTTATAGTTTTGAACTTATTATTGGTAGGTTGTTTGATTTCATTTTAATTTTGGGCCCAGAAAGATGTGTGTTTGTGTGTTTTTTTTTAATAATTAACGTTTATATGGATATTTCGGCTTGAAGAAATTTGATTTTGTTTATACTTTTGAATCCATTATTGATGGGTTGTTTGATTTCATTTTAATTTTGGGCCCGAAAAGATGTGTGTTTGTGTGTTTTTTTTCTAATAATTAACATTTGTATGGATATTTTGGGCTGAAAAAATTTGATGTTGTTTATAGTTTATGATTTGCTGAACATATTATTAAAGAGGAGAGGAAGAGAATGTTAGTTTTAACGTAGACTCATTCCGTGGTATCGAAGCTAACGAAGAGCTTTTTATGATATCTAACCTTGTCCATTTGCTATAATATTTGAAGGTAGTGCTTATAAGAGGATTATTGGGGTGTGATTTTATAGATTTTTTGTATGCTTCAGCAAATTCATTACCCTTAATAAGTATTATATATCTTGAATGTAAATGGACCAGGCAGTCCTCTGTATGGTTTATTTTAGCATCCATAGATGTGAAAGCAAGTCAACTGTTTGCTGGATATGGGAACGGAATTTAGGACTTTCAAGTAGCTCATTTAACGAAGAAGGTGGTTCACGCACTGGCTGAAGCCTCACACGACCCTGTTGAAAAAAAATATTGAACTTCTTCCACTTCTTAGTACCACTCTTGAGTAGTTTGTTTCCCAAGAGCTTCCGCATTCCAGACTAAAGCTACGCATGATGGACATGATACAATCTTCCATTTGTATTTGGATCGAGCTTCTTTTTACCAGAATAAGATCTACTCAGTATGGAGAATACTAAAATCTAAACATGATGTTAGTTTCTTAAACCTACCTCGACGATTTTAACTGGTTGACGCAGTAGCTGTAGTGGTCTGTGATTTCCTCTTCTTAGACAAAGTGCCTTCCTTAATAGTCTGGTTTTCCAAGTAGATCCTGAAACAATTGAGTTTGAATAAAATGGTCGTAAAGTGGAGAGAATTATAGAATCGGACCAAAGTAATGTTGGTACAACTGCGTTTCTTTCCTTCTCTTGAGCGTTAGAAAGGATGATCCAAAATTGGCTACATAATTATCTGATTGCCATGGACGGTGCTCTATGTAAGTTAGTTGTTGGGCTGGTCCACTTCCTTCTGAAAGCAATTAGGGGTTGTCGTAACTATTGGTACTTACTCTTGAAAGGTAGAGACGTTATGATCAAGGATTTATGTACCTGGAAAAGGGCGAGGTCTTCCTCTACTGCGTTTTTTAAATGTTTGAAATGTAGCTGAAGAAGTAAAAGAATTTGTGTAAGTCATGGTCTCTAATGATGTTACGTCCAGATGTCACACTTAAATGTGATATATATATACTCTGAGTATCAGTAACTATTTTATACTAACAGTGACTAATCTCCTAACAAAAATTTGGAGTCTATTTAGTAGATCACAAGAGCTTCCGGTTTGCCGAGATAATCGTGCTGCAATCTCTGTTATGAGTTACAAAATGTTGACCATGATATAATAGATGGAAGTTTCATATAATCTTTAAACTCGAACATGTAGATCCCGCGAATAAAAATGGTCTATATAAACTCAAAATTTTTTGTGGAGAGTATAAGATCTTCATATTGCTTAAGTGTAGCCATAATAGACAACCAGTACCTTAGATGTACTTATTGGGGATCTGCAGTTTTCAAGCGTTCCTTAGATAGATATGTACTATTTATCTAAGTATGTACGCCTCTCTTTCTGTGTTTCAGATGAAGTTCTAACTTCTTAGTTTGCAAAGTTTCTCAGCAAAAACTAAACAAACTGGTTTTTGTTTTTGTTACAAATAAACTTTGGATACCTGAGATGAAGTCATTGTCAACGTCGGTGTCAGGAGTTGTGCCAACGGTTCTGACGCATCAACATCTTTAGCTCTTCCGTGGATGTTTTCTTAACCCTATCTCAGAGTATATTTGTTATAGTGTCAGCGCTTTCAAGTTTCTGGAGTCGGTTAATCTGAAATTCTGATCACACCGAGTCACAGTAAACCCGCTCATAGAGAACATTGTTCCGCCTTGAAACGTTCCCTGAAAGAGGCGAGCCGGTTGACATTCACGGTGGCCGGCATAAGGGTCGCCTGAAACACATGAAAAAGAGAATCGGTTAAACAAACGCAATCAAAGTTATCTCCAAAAGTATTAAAAATAATATACAATTCAGTGAAAACATAAAGACTATACACTGGAATTTGTTCCAAAACTAAGCTGTTCATGAGGTTGAAGAATTTTTCATGAGTTTTAAGAACTGAGTACCTTAGTGTTGAGGAGGAGCATGTCCAGCCCATCATCATGCCACCGCGTTTCAGGTTTGTAGCTTCCTTGAATCTGAGCAGCCACACCTTAATGGTAGAAAAGCAGCAGCCGGACTTCAAATCAGCAAGTAAAACAGAGGAATTAGCCATTATACCGATATAGAATTTTGGAATCCTATTTAGAATTGTGAGGATGATTCTCATGAGATGAGGCCTTACCTTTTTATAGGTGGAGATTCATTGCTTAGAAGAGGGATAAAAACATTGAATGCGTAATCGTGGTTTCAGTGGGTCGAAATAGTTAACACTTCCTTAATCACTTTGAATGAATGCAACTTGCAATGCTTGAGAGGACATGAATTGAGATCAAAACGACGTGAACCAACACATACACACTGATTACTGATGAAGACTTGTATCTGAGAGATTTGCAGAACCACCATTGGTATTAGATCTTACCAAAGGTTGATGGAGACGACGAACCCTAAAAACTAATTGTCGGTCACGTATACAAACCTAAGTGACATAACGGGGCAAAATTATATTAGTATCAGCCCAATCGAAAGCCAATTTAAACCTAAACAAACCGTGTTTCTTTTGATCCTGTTTAAAACAAAACAAAAACCAAGTTTTCTTTAGTTTAAGGGAGACACATTTCACTCTCTAATGTCTCTATTTGATGAGGTGACAAACTCAGGAGGGAGAAAACAATATTATATATATAGAGATTTTCACTTATCCTAATTATTTTATTAATTAATCTTTCCTATTTTATACTGCCATAATACTTTCGTTAGATATTTTCAGTTATTAAATATCTATATATATATATATATATATTATACTAGATATAGGTTAATAAATAAATAATATATTAGTTACACATATTCTTACTTTGTCACAATAACCAAATCATATCATGAATTAGACCGGTTTAGTCCGATTGAAAATCAAATTCGTACGATCGATTTATTTATAGATTAGTTTTATTTAAATAACAAATTCAATTAGATTGATTTGTGTTTTTTTTTTTGCATTTCTAATCTTTATACAACGTCAAAATAATCATTGTTTATTTATATTCCTTATATATTAAAAGAGAAACATTACAACATTTGAATAATAACACATGTCATCACAAGAATCATTCTTAAAGTCCTTAGGAATTAATTTGGTTAATTTAAATATAAAATATAATTTTCATTAAACTAACCATAAATCAATTAATGTAAAAAAACTCTTTTTATTCTTTACTTAAATAAAACTTACGAAATTACTTGATGTGACTAAAACTGTATGGCAATTAATGATTTTGAATAATAAATATTTTCTAATATTTTGTATATACCCTCCACCATTTTTATTTAATTTTTTATTATTAAAGAAAATTACACAATTACATTGACCATATAAAAAATTATATATATATATTTTGTTTTTAAATTTTGGAAAATGAGTATAAATTACTAAAACTGTTAAATGTCTCACATAAAGTTTTATGACCAAGGGTTTAATATTTTGTTATAGTTAGATACAAATGATTATAAAACCATATAAGTAAAATTTTTTACTTAATAAGTATTTAGATTAATATATATATATATATATATATATATATATATATATATATATATATATATATATATATATTATATCCTAAAAAAAGCTACATCACTGCTTTTCTCTCTCTTGCGATTTTTTAGGCGACGCGAGAAGTTACTTTCAGCGCCTCACATCGGTGATTCTTGTCCTTTTTGCCACCGGCGATTTGTGATTTTCCGATCATCAGAATACTAGCATGTCAAGCGTGAAGATGGAAAAGGATCTATGGCTTGCTTTTCAGAATCTGGATCTGGGTTCTGAGCGCTCCCCCCCCCTCAAACTCTCAACAGAGGCAAAGAAGAACAAAGAGGAAAATCACCGACTTAGTTTGGTTGTCAAGGGACTAAACCCTCGCCATCAAAACCCTGCAGGAATAAAGATGTTGATGCCAAAAGCTTGGAGATTTGAAGGAAGAATTACAAGCAAGATCAACGAAGACGAAACGGTTCAATTCTTCTTCTGACATGAGCATCAACTACTTACAGTACTCGATCATGGACCTGAGTTACATAGACTGGATGGTGGTTACTGATAGATGGACTCGCCGTTATCATCCTGACTACTTCAAAACCATAACTTTCTTGGTCCAAATCCATAATATCCCTGATGACTCAAGAGAGGAGGGAGCTATTAGAGAAATAGGTGATGTTCTCGGATACATAGAAGAGGTCTTTATCCAACAACCAAATAGAGAACAGATGGGCGAAGTCTGGATCAGAGTTGTCATGGATGCTTATGGCAAGCTAATCTTCACACGTTTCATCCACTTTGATGACCAAGAAGATCCAATACTTATAGGGTTCACCTATGAAAAGCTAAGACGCTTTTGTATGCGTTTTGGGAGCTTAACTCACGAGATGGAAGAATGTGACTACAACCCAAATAACCCTGAACCTTTTCACGAGGAGCCAGAAGACGATCAGTATCACTATCTTCCCAACTCTCCACCTCCAGGCCATCAACAAGTTAATCTGCAACAGGAAAATTCAGAAGCAAATCAGGAAAGAGATGATACCATGGGAGAAAACGTTGAATCAAACTTCAACATGATGGAGAAATCTGGTAATCTGATGATATCAGGTTGCCTAGGAGAACTACTGAACTTGAGACCTCCTACCGAACCTCCTCCCATAGAGAACCAACCTCTTACAACTCGAGAAATTGGAGCTTCCTCAACAACCCCACAAGACAGAGGAACTAAACGCAAAATAGGCACCCCGGAAGTTGAGGATGAGACTTCCAAAACTAGACAAAAGACACAAGGCAGTTGACAAGTCTAAGAGGAAGGTGGGATCCCCAAAGCCACCAACTGAGCCATGAAGATACTTCACTGGAATTGTCAAGGTCTGAGGAACCCCTTGACAATTCCTTACCTTGAGGATATCATATTTAAAAATAAAATCGATATCCTGTTCTTCGTTGAAACAAAAAATCAAGATATTTTTGTTGCTAAACTAGGAGAAGATCTTCGCTTCCCTCACCTTTTTGTTGTTTCACCTGAAGGCTTAAGTGGGGGCTTAGCAATTTTTTGGCGGGACAGTGTAAAGTGTAGTTTTCCCTTATCTCCTACACTTTATCACTTTGATGTATATATTGAAGAAGACTCTAATATATTTTATCTTAATTATGTGTATGGGCATCCAAATATATCCAAACGCCAACAACAATGGAATCACATGATTCAACGAGTCCAGATCGGTTCATATAATAGATATCCAAGACTAGTTTTGGGAGACTTCAACGACATACAAGACAACAACGAAAAGCTTGGAGGTAAAACATATTCAAAATGGTATTTTCTACTTTTAGACGTATGATATCTATTTCAGGCCTTCATGAAATAAAAAATTTTGGGGACAACTTTTCTTGGGTTGGAAATAGAGTATCTGGTAAAGTTAAATCTAAGCTTGATAGAGCTCTAGCTACTGCAGACTGGTTAGATCAATTTCCAAAAGCATGGACACAACTTCTCAAATGGAATGGATCAGACCATCGCTCTCTACTTCTTCATATTGATGATACAAAATGAAAAGGCAGAAAACCATTCAGGTATGACAATGGATGGCGTTCTAATCAGGAAGTAAGAAAATTAGTCAGTGACACATGAATCCGGAAATGTGAACATCTTCCACCAGCGATGTTTCATGAACCTCTCAAAAGATGCAAAAGAAGTTTAGCAGCTTGGAAATCAGAACATCAATATAACTCCCAAAAGAAGATTCAACAGCTGCAGGAAGAGTAACATCAAGCTTACAACTTCCCCCATATTGACTATCAACGCGTCTTGGATCTAAAGATACAACTGCAACACAAACACCGACTGGAAGAAGAGTATTGGAGATTAAAGAGTAGAGTGCTTTGGCTACAAGCTGGTGATAGAAATACAAGATACTTTCAAGCAAAAGCAAAACAAAGAAGAAGCTATAACCGTATCACTGCACTTCAAGATGCTAAAAGAGAAATAAAAACTTCAGAGAAAGATATCCAAAATATATACAAGATTACTTTAATGATTTATATGCTAATAACTGCAGGAATATCAGTGATCAAGCTCTGGAACACATTCAGCCAAAAATTACACCGCATATCAATCAAAAGCTGCTTGTACCAATATCAGAAGATGAAATCTACCAAGCTCTCCACCAGATGAACATCAATAAAACTCCAGGACCAGATGGGCTAAATGCTGGATTTTATAAGTATCACTCGGAAGCAATAAAAACAGGAGTGATAAGGTATGTACAACACTTCTTCGAGACTGGAAATCTTGATCCTGAGATAAACCATACCTATATATGCCTCATCCCTAAAATAAATTCACCAACCCATGTCAAGGACTTTAGGCCAATAAGCCTCTGCAATATTGCTTATAAACTCATTGCAAAGAAATTGGCAGAAAGATTAAAACCTTGGCAGGATCAAATTATCTCTTCTTTTCAAACAACCTTCATTCCTGGCCGTTTAATTACTGACAATATCCTTATCACCCATGAACTACTCCACTCCCTAAAATAAAATACCTTTCAAACCCTTTTATGGCACTAAAACTTGATATCACTAAAGCTTTTGATGGTGTTTTTTAGAAAAAAATCATGAGGAGAATGGGTTTTGCAGAACAATGGTGTAGATGGGTAATGAACTGTATCACTTCAGTTACCTACTCTGTTCTAATAAATTGTAATCCTACAGAGAAGATCTACCCTCAAAGAGGCATCAGACAGGGAGATCCCCTATCTCCTTATCTTTATTTAATATGCATTGAAGATTTATCTTCTCTATTAACTGCAGTGATGCAAACAAATAAAATTCAAAGTTTCAAGGCAAGCAGGAATGGACCTCAAATATCTCATATGTTCTTTGCTGATGATTCCTTATTATTTTGCAGAGCAAATGTGGAGGAATGCCAGGAGATCGTAAATATATTACAAATATATGCGGAAGCTTCAGGTCAGCATGTGAACTTCACCAAATCTGCTATAGCTTTCGGTAAGAATGTTCCTCTCCATCTTCAAAATACCATCGCTAATCTCCTGAATATAAAAAAGACAAAAGTCTTTGGCAAGTATCTGGGACTTCCTGAAGCTATTGGACGCAACAAGTATGATGTCTTCTCTTATATTATTCAACGCTTACAGAATAAACTTGAAAATTGGTACTCGAAATTTCTATCACCTGCAGGAAACAAAGTACTTATTAACTCTATTGCTACAACTCTACCCACCTACACAATGTCATGTTTTCTTCTACCAAGGAAACTTACATCAAGAATTATGGGACAGATAAGACAATTCTGGTAGTCAGCATCAAAGGAAAAGAATAAGATCCCATGGTTAGCTTGGCAAAAGATGACTACGCTAAAACAGTATGGAGGAATGGGATTTAGAGAAATCAACAAATCCAACATAGATTTGCTAGCCAAACAAAGTTGGAGGCTGTTAAAGGAACCAAATTCCCTACTCGCGCAAGTGTTCAAGGCAAAATACTTCCCAAAGGTTTCCTTACTTGAAGCCACTATGGGTCATAGACCTAGTCACGCATGGAGGAGTATTATTCAAGGTACTCAGCTAATTAAACAAGGAATGAAATGGAGAGTTGGTGATGGTCAAACAATAAGAATTTGGCAAGATCCATGGATAGATAATCCTCCAAGACCAGCTCGGCCATCTCTTAAACCATCAAACCATCAATATAAAGTCTCAGATCTCAGAAGTCGAGTGGGATCAGGCTGGGACGATACTCAACTGCTACGCCACATACACCCACAAGACATTCAATTGGTAAGGAAAATTCATCCCAGTTTTTTCCCTCTAGTGACTCACCAGTTTGGATATTCACCAATGATGGCAACTACTAAGTTACGTCTGGATATCACCAGCTTATCAAAGAACAAAGCCAACTCATTGATAATATCCCTCATCAGCAGAACTGGAATAAGATTTGTAAGCTCTCTACCCCTCCAAAAATTCAACATTTCTGGTGGAGAATGTTGAATAAGATACTCCATGTTGCAGAAACTCTTCAGCGTAGACATTTAAAAACTTCTACTGATTGCATTCTCTGTGGTGAAACTAATGAAACTCTAGTACTCTTATTTTTCACGTGTAGGGTGGTCAAGGAGATATGAGACCTAGCAGGAGTTGAACTTCCATCAGGTCAGCAAATACAACCTTGCTTACTTGAGGATTATTTTCAATTCTTAACCTCAAAATATAAAGAGCAAACCCCTACATATCCTTTTATTGGATGGAGAATATGGAAGGCCAGGAATGACCTCATGTATAATGGTAAAAGATGGTCCATTCCAGATATTATTCATAAAGCTTTTATGGATCATCAGCTTTGGATAACAGCAACATCATACACGGCACAAAAGGATGTGATCCCCCAGCAATCTCCTACTAAGAAAGAAAGTCATTCTCAATCCTTACAACCAAAGGATGATGAATATTATTGCTACACTGATGGATCTTGGAGTGATGGAAATAATAAAGCAGGTATTGGTTGGATCTTACAAGACTCCTATCGTAAGCCAATCATACAAGGATCTTCCTCTATTGAACCAACAAATACATTGTTAGAAGTAGAGGCTCTAGCCTTAAAGGAAGCATTGCTGCAAATAAAGAAACTGTCCTACAAAAAGGTAATATTCCTGGGAGACTCTTCAGTTCTCTACAAAGGTTTGGCTAAAGCATTCTCCAACCCTCACCGCTTCTCTCCTCCAGCTCATTGCGGAATCCAAACCCATTTTGATGATATAATGAAGCTGAAAAGAGGTAGGCAATACCAATTCAGATATATCAATAGATCGTTTAACAAAATGGCAAATGATCTTGCTAATTTACCTATAATTAATAGTTCGCCTTAAATTTTATCATGGTTCCCTTATTTTTCTTCTCTAGGATTTTCTTTTCTATCATGTAAAAACTTTTTCGATATTAATAATATGATCAGTTTGACGTCAAAAAAAATATATTATATCCTTTTAATTAAACTATATACTATATAAAAATGTATACTCATATTTTGATATTTGCATTGAACAAATATTACAAAAATAATATTTTAACTGTGCAATTTTCTAAAAATGATTATAAATTAGTAAGACTATTAGAGCATCTGCAGTGGGGATTTCTCACACAATCTCTCATCAAATAAAAAAAAGAAAAAAAAAAGAAAATGATGAAAGAGAAGAAAAGAAAGAGGTAGAAGATGAGAGACGTACCTTCTTAAAGGTACTTCAGCAAGAATGACAAGAAACTTTCTCCACTTGTCATTTAGTAAGTGATTAGAATTTTTTTTTGTTTAAAAATTATTTATTTAACTAATTTATATTATTATTAAATGATGAGAGATTATGGGAAGAAACTTATCCATTGCTGATGCTCTTAATTCCTACTTTAAAAAATTTAATAAATGATTTAAAAATTTGTTATGAGTAGATAAAAATAATCATAAAACCCTATAAGTAGGAACCTCAATTAATAAATAACCAAATTATAAATATTCTATGTATCTATTTTAAGGGAAATTTTCATGTTTACCACATTATTGGTACCATTATTCATCTTTACTTTTACTAAAGAGACATTTTCAAAATACCCTCTTTTTAAGTGGTAAAAACTCTTAAATTAATTAAAATTCTAAATTTTATATTCCATAACCCTACTCCACCCCTCAACTCTATACTCTAAGTCTTAAATTAATTAACCCTTTGGTTATAAGTGTATTTTTCACTTTTAAAAAATGAGGGTCAAAGTAATTAAGGTAAACATGAAAAGTAGTAATAGGAATGTGGTATTTTTGATATTTTCTCCTATTTTAACATCATTTAAATTTGATTATATATCATATATATAAATATTTTTTTTTATTTTTATTTATTTACCATAAATGATCATAAGTAAAAAAAAAGTGATTGTTTAATTTATATGCGCATGCCAATTTAATTATATACATATTAATAAATGATTTCTCAATTATTAAATACTTATTTATTATTTTATTATTGAGAAATTGTCAAAAATACCACTTTCATTGTACCACTTTTCAAAAATACACTAATCACTTTTACCCTTGTATTTTAAGAGGAAAAAACACACTTATAATCCTTGGGTTAATTAATCTAAGACTTAGGGTTTAGAGTTAAGGGGTGATGTAGGGTGGGGGTAGGGTTTAGGAATTTAAAATTTAGGATTCTAATTAATTTTTAAAAAATTTGACCTTTAAAAAAGTGGTATTTTTGAAAATGTCTCTTTAATGAAAGTAAAAATGAAAAGTGGTACAAGGAAAATTGTATTTTTGAAATTCCCCCTTTATTATTTCATAATATGTAGAAAAACATAAAAGGATAATACATGAACATAATTTATATATAAAATATTTATTCCACGTAAGACGCGGATCTTTACCTAGTTTTCTAATAAAATAGAAAAAATTTGATCTCAACCCAACATTTTTATTGACCAAACCAATTACTTTAACAAATATTTAAATTTTATTAAATAACAATTGTTAAAATTACTAACAGAATATTTGTTCTTTTCTATTTTTAAATAACATAATCTTCATTAACTTTACATAATATTTTAATATATATGATAATCCCATTTATGTAAAGTAGCACAACTTTAAATCTAACATTTAATCATGTAAAAAATTTCATTTTTCGACTTAATGCATCATAATTATGTTGATACCATATCAATACTACATGTTAATTCTTGATACACAGTAAGCCATTCAAAAGCACTTAATTAATAGATGTATAGCTTATGTTTCTTATTGTTTTAATACTACTTAATTTACAAGCCATGGTCCATAAAATAATATTTAACCCAAAAATAAAATACTTTATGGTATATATTTTCTCTGCTATTATATCTCAGATCATATATTAATTCATATAATATATCTCAAAGGAGCCCTTAGTGTCCTCTTTGATCCATAAACAATCCAAAGGGAAAACAACTTTCATACAAGATGTAGCATTGAGCAAAAGGTATGTAGTTTGATTATTGATGGAGGATCTTGTACTAACGTGGCCAACAAATATCTTGTTGATAAGGTAGGTTTGGTTAAGACTCCCCACCCACGCCCATACTGCTTCAAGTGGCTCAATGATGAAATTGAACTCAAGATAGCCGAGCAAGTTATGGTTTCCTTCAGTATTGGAAAGTACCATGATAAGATTAAGTGTGATGTTGTCCCAATCCAAGCCGGCCACTTACTCCTAGGAAGGCCTTGGCAATTTGATAAAGAGACTATCCATCATGGCCGGACCAACATCTACAGTTTAGTCATAACAACAAGAAACATAACCTGGCACCCCTCTGATCAAATCCCTAAGTCCTTCTATCAAGAAACGCATGTGATACTAAAGGTCTTTAAGGAAGGTTGTTTTGAAGGTTTAGAGGTCCATGAACTACCTACTGAAGTTCAAGACCTCATGAGCAGGTACAAGGATGTATTTCCAGATGACATACCAGCCGGCTTACCTCCAATACGAGGGACAAAACATGAGATTGACCTCGTCCCAGACACACCACTTCCCAACCGAGACGCTTACCGAGTAAATTTTGAGGAGGCCAAGGAGTTGGAGAGGCAGTGTAACACCCCCGAACCGTTTTAGGTATAGGTCGAACCACCGGCCAACAATCAAACAAGAACATGACCGATGGACTAACTGTCTACCAAGGACCAGGAGCGCTACATGACGGGTTAACAGGCGATCCAGCCAAGGTCACAAGAAGTGCAATTCATGACTAGGCCAGTCCGCCCACTAACACGTCCCGTCAGATTAGGGCCTAAGGCTTTTCAACCCGTACTCGAATCTGACGTTGTGTTAGCTCGGACAAGCTAATATCAGAAACAGCAAGTCGTTTACATAAGCATCGTTTATTTATCTTATATATTATATGTTTCGCAACACACAACATAATATACAAGTAGTGGCATGCCAAGAGACCAAAAGTACATACTTATAGTCTGAAAACGTCTTAAGCAAAAAGATGCAAACTCTACACCAGCCGGCCTAGCTTCCCGCGACCTCTAAGGCTGACTACTGGCTAATAATTAGTATTATGCTAATTAGTATTATGTTAGCAAGATAATTAGTATTATGCTAATTACTGGCTAACCACCAGACTCAAACCTGATATACTATATATATAACTAGCTAGGGCCCTGGTGACATCATGTTCCTCCTCACTATCGGCAATATCCTATCTTCCTACCACAGAGGCTAGAAGAAGGAACTTTCAACCGACCGCGGCCCACAGTCATTCGGGTCACCGCGCGACAACCCACAGTCATTCGGGTCACTGCCGGACGTTACACCGTCGTGTAACACTCAGCCTTAGGCCATGACCCCGTCTCTCTGAGTCTTCCCGATCCAGCGAATGAGGGGTTTCCTTGAACCCGCTGGGTACGAGGTCTGAAGGAACACTAACTCACCCCTAATATGCCTAACATTGTGGGTTACACAAATGCTATATGGCCAATATATGACTAATACAAAACCCGGTAATATAACACAAGGTTCCTAGTATTAATCACCACTAACACAATCAAATGTATTCCAGAATCTAGCATAAAGAGTAATTCCAGAATACCTAACTATCCACAACTTAGCGATATTAACTAAGCATTCAGCATTCTCTAACTAACCAATCAACCTAACCATTAGCATGCTACAACTAAACTCAAGCAATAACTAAGCATGCTATCAACTCAAACAATCAAGATTAATTAACCTCTAATATTAACTAATCAAACCGTTACTAACTTAGACCCAGCCTCCTGCCATGATCTAACTTCAAGTAACGGGAACCTGCATGAAAACAAGTCAGCAATCAATTGATCATAACTCACAGTGCTTTGGTTGAACGTGGCCTTGACCCCGTGTCCGCCTTCTGCAATCCGAACCCTTTCCCGACCTTCTCAAGTTGAATAACTTCTGGTATGATCTTCAGTCGAGCATGACCTTCTTCAGAGGTTGAACCAAAACTGGCAGAGTAACTGTTCTCGAAAACTCTCAAAAACTGGCGAAAAATGTTCGAAAACTATCGAAACTCTAACTTTCTTTCTTTGCTTTCTCTCTCACGTTTTTAGGTATGTTTGAAGTGTTGTGGATGAGTTGAAATGAGAGGGGGTCGAGCCTATTTATAGAGATCAGCAGCCAATCAGATCCAGTCCGTGTGGCAGCCCGTGTGTCCGTCCGCATGGCTCCGGTTGCATGTGCGGCAACACCTCCTGCTCCATAAGTCAGCTTGCATGACCAGGGTGGTCTGAAGGGTGACACCATGTCCCACACATGTGAGGATGCATGGCCTGGCTGCATGCAAGGAAACACCACATCCTCCACATGTTTGGCCGCATGGCCCGGTCGCATGCAACGAGACACCAGCTGCTTGCTCGGTCCACCTCGTGCTCCACATGTTTACTTGCATGTTCCAACTGCAGGTACTGAGACACCTCGTGCTTCCCTTGCCACATGTACTGCCAGGAAGTCTCCACCACGTCCTGTACACAACCATCGAGCCACCTCGTGCTTTTCGGTCCAATCGTCTGATTCGACCCTTCGGGTAAATTTTCGGCCCGCAATCAATCCCGAATATTTTTCTACGCCCATTCTGATGCGTTGAATATTTTTAATAAACTGCAATAGAAATCTGACCTTGACGGAAAATATTTCCGAGTCTCCGACTTCCCCGAAAAATTCCATAATACCGGAATTAGGGTTTTAGCCCAACTTCGGGTTTTCCCGTCGTGCTTACTTCCCGTCGTGCTTACTTCCCGTCGTGCTTACTTCCCGTCCTGCTTCCGATTTATTTTTCTTTCTCCAAAATAATATATTACGAAGTTTCGCGGAAACTTCGTGCCTAAGAAACGTCGTGCTTTGGAAACGTCGTGCTTCTAAAACGTCGTGCTTCAAAAATGTGATGCTTCCAAAACGTCCGACTGATCAGTCTAAGACATTGTATAACATCGTAGAGCAGCTTATTCATCATGGTTCATTGACTATCAATTCTTAGACCACGTCGTACTTCAAAATGTCTCGATCGATCCTTATCGATTTTTTTTTAAGGGTTTCTACAGGCAGTCCCAAGACCTCAGGGAAAAGGGATATATACAGGAGAGCCTTATTTCATGCGTCGTACCAATCCTACAAGTACCCAAGAAGGATAGTACATGGTGTCTGTGTGGACTGTCGAGCCATTAACAACATTACCATCAAGTATAGGTACCCCATACCAAGAATAAATGATATGTTGGATGAACTAAGTGGGTCTAATGTGTTTTATAAGATTGATCTTAGGAGTGGATTCCACCAAGTGCGCATGAAGGAAGGTGATGAACGAAAAACAGCCTTCAAAACCAAACAAGGTTTGTATGAATGGTTGGTCATGCCCTTTGGCCTTACCAACACACCTAGAACCTTCATGAGACTCATGAATAAGGTGCTAAGGCCCTAAATCATTAAGTTTGTAGTAGTTTATTTTGATGATATGTTGATCTATAGCCATAGTCTAACCGACCATGTTAATCACCTATAACAACTTCTGAAAAATCTAAGACAAGAAGGCCTCTATGCTAACTTAACGAAATGCACATTTTGCACTGATCAATCGGTGTTTTTAGGCTTTGTTGTAAGCTCACATGGACTGATGGTCTAAGAAGAAAAGATCAAGGCATTCCAATATTGGCCCACACCAACCACAATCGGCCATGTGCAAAGCTTCCATGGGCTGGCCAGCTTCTATCGTCAAATTTTCAAAGACTTCAGTACCATTTATTCCCCCCATGACTTCAGTGATCAAGAAGAATGCATCCTTTACTTGGTGACAGGTTCAAGAAGAGTCTTTTAATAAACTGAAACATAGCTTGACTCATGCACCGGTCCTTACTCCTCCTAATTTTGATAAGACCTTTGAGATTGAGTGTGATGCTTCAGGTTCAGGTATAGGTGATGTGCTCACACAAGGAAGCCGGCCAGTAGCCTTTTTCAGTGAGAAATTGAATGGAGCTACCCTTAATTACCCCACATACGATAAAGAGCTATGCGCTAGTGAGATCTCTTGAAACTTGGCAACAATATTTGTTGTCTAAGGAGTTTTTTATTCATACATATCATGAGACACTTAAGCACCTGAGGGGTCAAACCACACTCAAGAGAAGACATGCCAGATGGTTGGAGTTTGTGGAGACTTTTCCCTATGTGATTAAGTACAAGAAAGGGAAGGGAAATGTTGTAGCCTATGCTCTTTCCAGGAGACACACTCTTATATCAACCATGGAGGCTAAGATCATTGATTTTGAACATGTTAAAGATTCTTATGCCACTGACCCTGATTTTCAAGAAATTTTCAGGAACACAACCCAAGCTGCATCCGGTCCATACTACCAACATGATGGGTTTCTGTTCAAGGAGAAAAGGCTATGGATTCCTCAGGGTTCTATGAGGGACTTTCTGACCCGAGAGGCCCATGGTTGGGGAGTTATGGGATACTTTGGCCGAAACAAGACCCTAGATGTTCTCACTGAACATTTCTTTTGGCCTAACATGAAGCGAGATGTTGAAAATCTATGCGCCATGCATCGTCTGTCTCAATACCAAATTCAGGTCGCATCCTTTTGGTTTATATATGCCATTACCTATTCCTAACCACCCATAGAAATATATTTACATGGGATTTTTGATGGGCTTGCCCAAGATACACCACAAGAATTCCAGAAACTCCTCTAGATCTCATTGCTTTTCCACAAGCTCTATACAATGGTCAGGAGGGTTCTTTAAAGGCTAATTTGTCAAGACACTGCACCAGAGAGTTAAGGAGCGTTTGAGGAGAAGGCTGAGAAAGTTAAGGCACATGTTAACCAGAAAAGAAAGGAGGTTTTGTTTAATCTAGGTGACTAGGTTTGGGTAAACATGCGGGCATAAAGGTTTCCAGAAGAGAGTAAATCCAAGTTATAACCTCGGGGGACTAGTCCATTCCGGGTCTTGGAAAATATCAATGACAACGCTTACAAGCTTGAGCTTCCAGGTGAGTTTAAAATTTCCCCATCTTTCAATGTATCTGACTTGTCCCTGTTTCACTGCAGATGATGATGTTTTCATGTCAGAACCTTCTCAAGAGGGTGAGAATGATGATGCCATCCAAGTAGAGGTCCCTATAATCAGGCGTGGTCCGACCACCCGTTCTGGATCTCGGGTCATAAGAGAAGGTTCTCCAAATCTCTCCAAGAAATACTAAATCAAGATTAAACCAGCCAGAACCAGCTACTGATTGAAGAGATGGTTCAACTGAAGATTCAAGATCAAACAGACCCAACTGCAGTTCAAGATC
This sequence comes from Moricandia arvensis, assembly GCA_905132765.1. Taxonomy (NCBI): domain Eukaryota; kingdom Viridiplantae; phylum Streptophyta; class Magnoliopsida; order Brassicales; family Brassicaceae; genus Moricandia; species Moricandia arvensis. The sequence continues at coordinate 9,501 of CAJHQP010008512.1, read as the reverse complement.
AAGGCGGTCCGATCCAATTCACAACCCTCGCCACGAACCCAACTGGATTGGCCATATCCACAAGCAATCTCAGTTCATCCTCAATTTCAAACTCATCCGGTTATGATAATTAAGCGCATGGTTCAGGTGAGGCAAGGTAACATTTCAATTATGATTTCTAACCGGTTTATTGTTTTTGTTTTTTTTCCTTTAATTTTCAATAAAACAATTATGGGCACTTGTTAGTCTTTTTAGAATAAATAATTCAGGCCTTTGTTTAGCCTTGCTTTAGAGTCCAGAGTGCCATTGTCGTTTTGTTTCAAGTCCCCTAAAAGGGCAAACCACATTGGCTGCTATATAAATCCCTTATAAGTGGAAGTGTATTTATACCTTGAGATCAACATATGAGTCAGTTTGCCCTAAGCAAATAAATCCTAAGTGTTTCTAGTTTTTGTGAGAAGCTGACCATAGAGCAAGTCTAAATATTATCATTTGGACTTTGAAGGTTTCATTGAATTATCGTGGTTCTCATATGAATCTGAGGTCCACAATTTTTTTATTCATAGATTTGACCGGGCTCTTCACTATAGAACTGACTCAAAAATCCTTTCGACGGCCTATGTTGTGTTCAGGGATATCTAGATGATCCGATCGATTGCGTAAAGCCCGCAGTAACAACATAACTGGGAAAAAGTATACATAAGTAAATAAGTAGTTCTGAGGGATTTAGGCTTCATCTACTCTAAAGGAGCACCATATTAATAACTGAGAGATAATATACCTTGCAAATTATTTCAATAGCATCCATAAGATCTCCCCATTTTTTGTTTGTTCGAATTCGTTTCGACTTTTCGAATGGAGAGGGATTCGAACCCCCAGTATTCCTATTTTTTTTCATTAAGCCCATAGAACTTGTGGCGAACTCTTCATCCCATTCCATCCATCGATCCAACTTGGGAGAGATATACATCCAACAAGTCGGATTCCATCTTCGTTCATCTTATCATCAACTGATCCAGTTGACAGAGACACACGTCCAACAATTCGATCTCATCTCCATCTATCTATCCTCGGTTCTAGATCATCATCACTATCGCCCACTTCCATCAATAAACCATTCCAATCACTTATATTCCATCTGAGTCATCTTCTCTAGTTACTTTGTTTTTACCTTTGTTTATCTTTTGTTTCATTAGTATTTATTTATTAAAATCTTAAACCCACCCTTCAAACTCCCACATCAAATATAAACCCTAAGTCTAGATGGTTAATCCTAGGGGTATAAATGTCTATTTACCCCTTTAAAACTTAGGGTAAATATTGTCCAAAAGGTTAACTCTGGTTCATATATAAATATAGTTCGATTGGTTTCTAGGTCAAAGTTGTATGTTTAAATGTTGGGTCGATGAGCTATTTTTCCACGAAAACTATCATATAGCATCAGATCCCAACTAAACTATGACCTAGTGTCAAATCTCCATGATTCGAAAGTTATAAACTTATTTCTCCACGAATTAATAATTTGAATCTATTTTTCCCCGAAACGCTAGTTCGAAACTTAATTACCCATAGACCATAGTTTTAATTGGTTTATTATTAACCAAATAGTTTAGACCGGGTAAACCAAACCAAAATTCATTTTAAGCAATTTTTATTAAAGAATATTTTTCCTCTTCTTCTTGAAATTTTAAAATATAGTTTTTTTTGAACTTCAAGGAAGTTTTAAGTTTATATTTTTGTGTTTCTAAAATTTAAAAGAAGAGAAACAATATTCTTTAATAAAATTTGTGTAAAATGAATTCTGGTTTGCTATACTCAATTTAAACTATTTGGTTAATAATAAACCAATAAAAATCATGGTATATGGGTAATTAAGTTTTGAAGTATCGGTTCGGGGAGAAATACGTTTATAAATTTCAAATCATGGAGATTTGACACTAGGTTATAGTTTGGTGGGGATCTAATGCTATATGATTGTTCTCGTGGAGAAATGAATCGTCGACCCCTAAATGTTTTATTAAACTCCAAGAAACATGAATTCAGATAACAAACTAATCTACGCTTGCATGTAAAGTGTAAATCACAAAGAAATATTAAGAAAAACATAAATATTTATATGTGGTGTTCCATTAATTTAATAAAATTTTAGTGAATTTCCATGTAAGAACCAATTCCTAATATGAAAATAAAAAGTTTCATTTTATATGGAAAGTTGTGTTAGTTTAAAACAATAAAAGATTCAATTTCCATTAAATATACCGTAGCTCTCTAATGATAATTATCATTTAAATAGAATTTTAGGAATTTGTTTTTATTTTGTAATGTAAACTGATATAAAAATATTTTTTTTTTTGGAATATTTGGCAACTGATCAAATTTGGTTTATGATTTTCTTTCTTTTTTAGAATCAAATTGAATAAATCAAAAAATGAAAAATCATCGACCAATGAAATTATATAAATTTTCTTAGAACTTCACCAATGATTGAGACCTAAGCAAAAGTTATTTTTTCTTCTTTTTAATTTATGAGGATGAGGATTTTCTTTTTTTCTTTTATAACTGATTTATATGCTCCTATAAGTATTTTTAATATTTTGATAAAATTATTTTAAGCCATAATAAATAATTTTACAAAAATATTTATTATATACTCATATACGAATATATTTTTTTATGTAAAGCATAAAATTATTATATTGATTTAATATAAAAAATTCGTTCATTATATTATATAGTTTATAAAGAAAAAAAGAATTTATCAAATATTATTACTCTTTCTATAATTTCAACATTTAGTTACCATAAATTATGATTTGAAATATTATTTAGATTATTTGGTAATCATATTAATTAGATATATACTTACGTTTTATTTTTGGATTTAAGTAAAATAAATAAAATTTTAAATCAATAATCAATCAAACTATAATCATTTTCTTAAGACTTCACGAGTGATTGACACGTAGCATAAGTCACTTAAATTATTTCTCTTTTAATATATAGGAGGATATGTTTTAATATATGTATATTTTGGTTGGTAAGAGTATAATGTGCGGTTTAATTGGTTTATTGGTTTGGTTTTTCTTAAACTAGTATGATAAAATAGTTTGAGTTATCGCTTCATTGTTAAATATGAATATATCCATTTATCTATATTTATTTGATATTATATATAGATTTAGAAATTTGTTAGTAAATCATTAATCATTAGTAGTCTTTGTATAGATTTAATTTTGAATTAAACTGATTGTTATTAACATGATACTTATATTTATAGGGGGTTTTGCAAAAATGACTCAAAACTTGAAGTCAAACACGAGACTAACATTTTTTTTTGAAATTTTGTCTTGTCCTATTTACCCCAGAAGTTCTCATTACTTACAAAAATGCCACTGGAAGAATTACTGAAGACTTTAAGTAAGTCTTCAAAAATTGTGTGTTTACTTTATCATCCTCATCTTCATCAATTATTCACGAAAATGCCATTGCCATCAATTCACCCAACAACCATGAACAACCAATATGGAGCTCTTAATAAATTAAAGATTGATTTTCACTCATTCTATCTTATATCTTATCCACAAAAACTACATCTTTCTCAATTTCTCTCCAAATTCATCTAAAAAATCTAAGGTTTTCTAAAGTTTTTAAGGATCATATAGCCATTCAAGCTCATGATTCCTGGTCATTAATGATTGAGTAACTGTATTGATGAAGGTCTGTGTGCTTGGACAACTAAGCAAGTTTACGTAGTGGTTTAAGGTATGGATCAAATAGTTTACCCAGATTTGTTTCGCGAGAAGACTTACCCGTAAGTCTTCTGGACAAATTCCTGGTCAAAACATAGGTTAGTTTTGCAATTGACTTTTTGTGTGTTTTACGAAGACTTCCGTGTAAGTCTTCCAACATTTCTTTGTTGACAAAAAAAATTTAGGAAGACTTCTCTAGAATTCTTCCCAAATAAACATGTTAGTTTTGCAATTGATCGATTTGTGTCAAAAATTTGACTTTCTCCAGAAGACTTCCGTGGAAGTCTTTCGAACTTTTAAATTAAGTCTGCTTACAGTCCGTGGAAGTCTGCGTAGGTTACTTTTACAATTAAAAATATAAACTTGAACATTTAATTTAAATTGGAAGACTTCCATGTAAGTCTTCCAGATTTTTATTCAGTGATTCTGGTCAAACATAAGGTAGCGAAAGAAGACTTTTAGGCTCTGAAAATTTTCTCCAAAAAAGCCAAATATCGTCAATTGCAAAAGTAACGTACGGAGACTTCCTTAGACCGTAAGCAAACTTAATTTAAAAGTTCGAAAGACTTCCACGGAAGTCTTCCGTTGGAAGACTGACAAGTAAGTCTTCTGGAGAAAGTCAAATTTCTGACACAGATTAGTCAACTGCAAAACTAACATGTTTATCCAGGAAGACTTACCTGGAAGTCTTCCTAAATATTTTTGTCAACAAAGAAAAGTTGGAAGACTTCCACAAAAGTCTGCCTTTGTAAATTTCAATTGCAAAAATGACCTTAATGGAAGACTTTCAGGGAAGTCTTCTGGAAAAACTTTCACAAAAGTCACTTTCACGAAAGTCTTGTACGACAATGTATAATAAACCTTCATTTTTTTCAAATTTAAAATGAATTTTTAAAATTTTATTGTTAATTCATGTGTTTTAGACAATATTTGGGATCTTGAATGAAATCCATAACTCTATTGGTGATAATTTAGAAATTATCAAATATGTTTATTATAAATCTTCTAACAAGAAGACATTACAAGACTTCTCAAAAAACTTAATTATAAGTCTTCTGAAAAGTCTTCTTACGTCTTGTTGTTAGAAGACTTCCCATAAAACTTAATTATAAATCTTCTAACAAGAAGACATTAGAAGACTTTCCAGAAGACTTAATTATAAGTCTTCTTGAAAGTCTTCTAACGTCTTCTTGTTAGAAGACTTCCCATAAAACTTAATTATAAGTCTTCTAACAAGAAGACATTAGAAAACTTCCCAGAAGACTTAATTATAAGTCTTATGAAAAGTCTTCTAACGTCTTCTTGTTAGAAGACTTTCCATAAAACTTAATTATAAGTCTTCTAACAAGAAGACATTAGAAGATTTCCCATAAGACTTAATTATAAGTTTTCTGGAAAGTCTTCTAATGTCTTCTTGTAAGGATACTTCCCATAATACTTAATTATAAGTCTTCTAACAAGAATTTATGTAACATTTGATATTTGGTGAATTTAGTTAAGTTTTCTTGAGAAGTATTCTCCCTTAGCCGTAGTAAATTTGACTAATTTTTTGTGTTATTGTGTTTTGCTATTGAATTTGTATCAAGAACTTTAATAATGTCAAATACTTTTGGCAAGATAATATTGTAGACACAAATATATTTACAATTTTTTTCATTAATATCTTTTTAAATTTACAAAAAATCACAATTAAAAGAGTATACCTACAAATCACAAAATGACCATAAACAAAATTATTATAGATCATTCCTCTACAAAAACAAGTTTGGACTCCATAACATGAGAGAAAAATCCGTTATAAGACTTCCATGGAAGTCTTCTAGTGCATTATTTGTTGGAATACTTCCGAGAAGACTTCTATGAAAGTCTTCCAAGTCGTCTCAGATCTGAAAAACCTACATATCCAAACAAAATAAATCAGTGAGAAAGAACATGAGATAAAAATTAGAAATTAATATAAAGTTTAGTTTTTTATGAAAGACTTACTTGAAAGACTTACTTAAAAGTCTTCTAATAGAATTACTCCTCGAAGACTTACTTGAAAGTCTTCTAGACTCTAAATTTATTATTCGCCCAGAAGACTTTCGCGGAAGTCTTCTAGTGTATTATTTGTTGGAAGACGTCTGAGAAGACTTCTATGAAAGTCTTCTAAGTCGTATCAGATCTGAAAAACCTGCATATCCAAACAAAATAAATCAGTGAGAAAGATATGAGATAAAAATGAAAAATTAATATAAAATTCAATTTTTTTATGAACACTTATCTTCCAAGTCGTATGAGATCTGAAAAAACTGCATATCCAAAAGCATTAAATTGACTTCAAAATATTGAAAAGCTTCAAAGATAAGGTAAGAACTTAAAACAATTAAAAGAGTTTTTAAAAGTTAAGAACTTTAAGCAATAAAAAGTTACCAAATGATAAAATATGATTAATAGATCTACCTTTAAAGAAATGGAAGATGAGAACCATGTGATGAAAAACCTGCAAAAGCAAAATAAATAGGTGAGAAACATGAGATAAAAATGAGAAATTGATATAAAGTTTATTTTTTGTATGTTCAAAGAGATTAGAGAGAGGTTGGAGAGTTTTAGAATGAGAAAATTACATTTTCTTGTAGCCATTTGAGAGGAAGAGAGATAATGTGTAATTTTTTCTTTATATAAAAAGAAACAAATTCCAATAAAATTAAGTCACTTAGACCCTAAACTCAAAATAACTAACTAATTAGAAACAAACACTTCATAAAACTTAAATAAACTTGAAAATGTAAATTTATATCACTTAAAATGTCTATAATTAGATGATTATGATTTTTCCCCAACCAAAATATTTTTCTTACGAAATTATTAAATTATTTTTAAGATCTAATACACTGGATCTTATGAAAGACTTAAGATTTCCACTGGAAGACTTAAGACTTCCACTCGAAGACTTATGGAAGACTTATTGGAAAACTTAACAATAGGCGGGAAACCTAAGTTCTTCTAAAACTTTAAGCGAGAAATGATAGTTAAGTCTTCCAGTAAGTCTTCTAGTGCACTATATCTTCGAAAATTTAAGTCTTCCAAAACCCTAAAATTAAATATATTACTAAATCACATACAAAAACTTTATTAAACCTAAAATAAACTTATAAAGTGTTTAATATATACAAAACTAAACACATATAGGTCAAATTTAGTTTAAAAAAATTAAGATACCACAATCTAATCCTAAAAACACATACAATATTATAACATAGTTACCAAACCCTAAACCAAAGAATATCATGACTAACTTACATTCACTCATCTATGTTGAAAACTATTTAATTTTACTAAATCTAAATTTACATCATTTATAAATGTCCATAATTACAGTATTATGATTTTTTACTAATCAAAATATTTTTTATAAATTTTATAAATTATTTTTAAGATTTACAGCATGAAAAGACTTTCAGGAAAGTCTTATGAGAAGACTTCCCAGAAAGTCTTCTCACTCGCAGGGTTATAATAGTAAACTATAATATTGTTTTTTTTTGTTAAGTCATGAGGGGTTGTTTGTAATTTCACTAGTCTTTTGAGTTACTTTTGCATTTGATTTGAGTTGGGATACACTTTTGCATTTAAAACTAATTTTTGAGTCATTTTTGCAAAGCCCCCATATGTATATGAGGAAATTTTAAGTATTCAGATTTATTTATTATCTCTACAAGAGAAGAGATCATTTGAGATTATATCCAACCGAGAAACATAAGCAGTTAGAATTCTCATATCCTTTGCAATTTTCCTTATCAAGATAAGTATTTTATTTTTCATGCTTTATATACAAGGGGAATAATTTACATGAAAGTTGATACATGTGATATAAAATCTGTTTAGTAAATTGATTGATTGGATAAGAACTTTATTTAATAACATGAAAATAAGGAGCTAGTACATATGATAATTACTAGAGGAGTATTATTGATTTTATTATTATAGTCATGATTATGTTTCAATTCATATATTACATTTTGATATATTATATTTCATGATCATATTTCTGTGAGAGTATTAAAATTCAGTGCATTTTTTTGCCGTCAAAGATTTATAAGTTCTTGATAATAATTCATAGAAATGTATGAATACATGAATGTGACTATCTAAAAGCTCATTATGAATTTTGCATTTACAAGACATAAAGTCTATAAGTAAATCTCAACTATGATGAGAGTTTTTTAAAAGTGTTATTTCCTAGAAAAAAAATATCAGTGATGCAAAGATATTGGAGAATACTTATTTTCACACAAGTAACATTGTCAAGTAGACACAATACTGTAAAAAAGAGATTGAATAATTTTTATGAATTATATATTCTTCTTGAGATTAAAACAATTGAGTTATTGATGAAAGATCATGAATCATGTCTAGTTGGATATGCTTAATTTCCTTAAGAGAATGTGATATACGATAATGAAAATAAAAATACAAGTGGTTGGAGACGTGAATGTGGATATTTGTAAAGTCAAGGCCAAGAAAATAATTGTTTTTCTTACAACTAATAATCTCATTTGAAGTTGAAAAATGAAAATGACAATATTTAGGAGATATGAGTCAATCATCTAAAGATGAAAAAAATTGTATAAATCTTAGTGAATGTTCAAGAAGAGGATATATAAATGTTCCAGAAGAGTATATAGTGTTATTACACATAAGAATGCAATTTAAATTCCTTATTGAATTAATGGGAAATTGTCAAAAATACTATTTTCCTTGTACCACTTTTCACTTTTATCTTAATCAATTTTACTCTTATTTTTTAAGAAGAAAAACACACTTATAACCCTTGGGTTAATTAATCTAAGTTTAAGGTTTAGAGTTGAGGGGTGGGGGTAGGGTGGGGTAGGGTTTAGAAATGTAAAATTTAGGATTCTAATTAATTTTAAAAACATTTGCCTCTTAAAAAAATAATATTTATGAAAATGTCTCTTTAATGAAGGTAAAAATGAAAAGTGGTACAACAAAAGTGGTAAACTTGAAATTCTCCCTTGAATTATATTGTTATTGTTATAAGTCTCAAAAGTTTGAAGGACTAAAAAGAATACATGACTCGTATAAGGTATGTTGTTGATTCTAAAATGAAATTTAGTAGATTGATAAACTTGTAGTGTTTCATCTTGAGGCGAATATTTAGTGAAACATCTAGAAGATTATGTTTACACTAAACTGAGATTGATGAATTATTCTTAAAGTAAGTCCATAGAATTTTTAGACAAATAATTCTAAGACACTAAGGAAATGAAATATTAAATTCATTTCAAATCACAAGTACTTCTTAAGGCTCTAAAAGTATCTTAGAGAAAGTACGTACATCCTCTTATAGATTGTATTACACAAAGATTAGTTTAATGGTAATAAATATATAGTAAACCAGAAGTTTACAAAATATTTGACATGAACCAATTAAACTATTTTAATTCAGTAATGATGCAAAAAGATGCTCAAAGATTTATGTGAATAATCTTTGAAGAACTATAAGATTCTTCTGAATGATTTGACATATCTTCCTTGCTCGCAAGAAAAAAATGGTATTACGGTTTTTTACCAGCCAAAGGAAGTTGTAGGCATGAATAAAGTAGATATTGGTGGACTGATCACCCACCATGCATCTTAATAATATTGGTGAATTCACGTCTTAATATTTGACATGTTCATTAGAATAAATAATGAACATTTTGAGCAACATAATTTGCATCAAACTAATAAGTTACAAATAGTTCTCTCCATCACTGGTTTTGGGTTATAAACC
>CAJHQP010008511.1:0-26582 GCA_905132765.1 Moricandia arvensis | reverse complement strand
GTCCCTTGCACTTGATCTACACATTTATGTTGCCTCATAGTAAAACCCCACTATTCTGACTTAGCCTAGTGCACCGCATTCGTATGAAACCGTAAACCATGCACAATGTAGCCTTTGTATGATCTGGCTATACTACGAGGACCATAAGCCAGCCACTTCAGTGTCTCTCTCGCTCGATCAATGAATCCAATAGTTATCATACAATGTTATTAAAATGACAAAGAATTCAGCTACACTACATGGTATAAAATCAGAATAAAACATATACAATACTATAGAGACCTGTTGCTTTAGCCAGCGCTGCGAATTTTTCAGTGTGCATACGCCTATACACATAAGCTGCATCCCGGTTTGACATCTATCTATATTGTAGTCTTGTAGATGTTGTTTGTAGGAGCACAGGCATATGCAAACACGTCAAACATGGATCTTATATAAGTTTCAGAGTGAATCATATTCTAACAGTAATAAGACGAAACTTACGTCGAACATATGGATCCACCATAGCTGTGTATTTGTATACAGCAAGATGCAGCTATTTTCACTCTGTGTATTAGAAAATTGGATATGAGTGGCCAGCATGATATAAGACGACCTTCAAGGATGGAATGTACTCTACGTACTCAGTGATTTTATGTCATCTGCATTTCTTCTACATTGTTGTAGTGCTTCTAAGAAGGCGAGCATGAACTTCATGCACTCTTCTTTGCAAGACTAAGAGACGTTCAGCTATACACCCCTCTAGTCTGATGCTGTGTTTGCTGTAGGCACTGGTCATTTCAATACTATTCAGTGCTACCTGTGATACATGAGACATAAAGTGAATAGTAAGTCCATTTGGAATATAAAGAAATATGTCTTCACAGGAAAACAGACCTTTCAGATGCGGTACATATCCATGCAGAGAAATGACAGCGACCAGCCAAGTCGAGCTTCTCTGCCTAGATGCGACACAGAGTGAACCGATGATATGTCGAAGAAACATAGTGTGGCCAAATCTTTCATAAGGCATAGCAGTCTACCAGCAATTTCAGTTTCCATTAGCTGCAAGTTGCTTCCGATATCAATTACTCGTTGGCCATAGAAGGCTGATAGAAGACGCATATAGCCCCGTACAACTGCCTACCCCAGTAGGACCTTTAGTAGTAGCCCCTAATTCGCTGCTGCGCACGCAGTGTGTAGCATTAGGACGTGGCTAACTCATGAGATTTGAGATCACCATCACCTATACACTCCTCTAATCTGATATACAACTAGACTGCATATGTAGCACATTAGCCATCAGACTTTAAATCAACAGACGCTTAACAGAAGTGTCGTTTCTCTGACTTTGACAAAGATCATGGAGCTGCTGGGGATAATGTCCTTTACCCTGAGCTTTTGGATGCAAATCGTTCCATATACCAAGACTTTCAAGATCCTTTCTAGCCTTTAGACCATCCTTTGAATTGCCACAATGTAACAATGTGGCAGTCAAGCTTGCAGCCACATTCCTCTTCACATGCATAACGTCTAGATTGTTGCGAACAGGGAGCTCCTTCTCATGTCAAAGAAAGTAAAAAATCAATCAGAACAAGTGTTATAGAATTAAACATTTAGTAAATCGAAATTTTTACACATACTCCCAATAGGCAATGAGAAAAAAATCGAACGTTTCTTCCATCTAGACAATTCCTCTTCGTCTTTATCTCCTATATCTTCATCTTCATCAGATTCACTTAGTTCATCCTCGTTGTCAGATGGTATGTCAACTCGAGCAGCTCTCTTTTTCCCAGACTGTTTTCTATTACCAAAAACATTTTTGTAATTCTCAGCACAAATGAGACTTCCTACCCGTGAGTATCCTTCCCTTGTCCCATGTTCAGTTTTCCCATCAAACCAAGTCTTCTTTCCTCTGAAACTATGTAAGGGAGGCAAACTTTTCTGGTGGCCCATGAATACAAATTCCCTACTATTACACAACCACAAACTATATGCGTTCTTCCCGCATATAGGACAACCCATTTTACCCTTCACTTTTCAACCAGCAAGATTCCCATATGCCGGGAAATCACTAATAGTCCAAAGAAGCATTGCCTTAAGCGTAAAGGTTGTCTTACTAACTGCATTGTATGTTAAATCGCTTATGCACCACAGATGATTTAAATCTTCTATAAGGGGTTCTAAGTATACATCTCTACTATTACCCGGTTGATGCGGTCCTCGAATCAGCAGACTGAGCATGATGTTCTCCTCCTTCATACATAGGTCAGGAGCCATGTTGTAATTCACCAGCAACACAGGCCAACAACTGTATCGGCGGTTCTTTGTACTGAAGGGATTAAACCCATATGTTGAAAGCCAAAGTCGCAAGTTCCTCTCCTCCGCTGAGAATGACAGAACTTGTACATTCATAGAGACTGCCAAAGTGAACAGAGTCTACTGAGGATGCGCATTTTACCACATATAGTGCTCTTGTATTGAACATTGCCATTCGTAATCCATTGCCGCAAAGTTGCTCCGATCTGAACATCCTTTCAGACGCAGGCATTAATGGAAAGTATCCACAAAACTTCTAGTGGAACACCCTTCTGATTTCACCAGCTATGCGTGTTGGTCTTCCATCTAAGCACGCTTGCATTTTGGGCAACTCTCAGCCGTCTTCAGCTTCTTCTAAGATAGAGCTCAAACAGATGCGTCACACAAGCATGCAATTTTTTGAGTATCCCATATCAATCAAGAACTTTCAAAACTTACTGCTTGACAACATCATAAGTTGATGATGTGTATGCAGCACAACTTGTCTATCAGCGCTCAAGCCAGGTTTCGCAAGTTGCAGTAAGTCACAAAGCTACTTGGTCTGACTCACACATTCTGAGACTTAATCCTAAACAATGAAACTACAACTGATAGCTTGCTATGACTCGCACACGTTAGATACAAGGGGGTTTCAGCCTCTACAAGTTTTGCTAAAAACTCATATTGTTTCCTGTCCTCACCCTCAACTGACTCACGTAACTGTGACCCCAAATGGCTAAATCTTCATCTAAGTAGTTTGGTCGGAGATGGTGGAGCTCGATGGAGGTGGAGAAGAAAGGGAAGACGGCGAGAACGAGGTAAATCCGATCCCTTTCTATTTTTTTAATGCTATGAAAAAAGTTATGTTCTTAAAACATACCGCCTAAATCAATTTTTTCACTAAGTGTTGGCGCTAATCAGGTGATTAGTGATTTTTTTATATGTTAACTGTTTTCTCGGCATAGCATAAGTAAAATGCTATAATTTTGCTAGCCAGACTTCCAAATACTTTTTCATAGCAGTTAGGAAAATTGTGCTATCTTAATCTGCTATCAATACGTATATTTGTTGTAGTGTAAATCACAAAAACATATATAAAAAGAAAATTAGTGACCTCCATCAAGCTTTTAGAAGAAGTACAAATCAGATAACAATGTAACTTAAGAGGAAATAGTGAAAGTTTCTAGCAAGTTACAAGAAGCATACAAAAATGAGAAGGACTATTAGCAACAAAAAAAGTCGAAATATATAGCACACATCTCGAATCTTAATACCAAGTTTTATCATGCTTTAACAAAACAACGTCGTGCTTGAAATAAGATTGTAGGTTAACACGATGAAGGGGGACACTGGATAACGGAAGATAAAGGAGTAGAAAAAGTAGCAGTGTACTATTTCAATGATCTATTTCGACTACTTCTCCCTCAGAATTAGCTCCTGGACTGGATGGAATGACAACACTTTTTCCAGCATTCCTGGCCTATTATCAAAAATGACTTGCTCGAACCGGTGAACAATTTTTTGACCACTAGGAAGATGGATACAAGGGTTGAATGTTACATATAATTGTTTGATTCCAAAAAAAGAGAGACCTACAAGAATGACAGAGCTATGACCGATAAGTCTCTATAATGTAGGATACAATGATTATTTCTAAGATCTTATGCCAAACGTTGAAGATTTGCCTTCCAACACTAATCTCGAAAACTCAGTCGGCCTTCATGGCAGGAAGACTGATATCAGACAACATCCTTATCGCTCAGAAAAAGTTTCATGGTTTAAGGACAAATAAATCATGTCAAAATATGTTTGTGGAAATAAAGACGAATATGAGTATAACCTATGCTAAAGTGGAGTGGTATTTTATCCAAGCCTTACTCCAAAAAATGGGGTTTGATCGTCAATGGGATTCAACTAATAATGAAATGTATATATTCGGTATAATATAGAGTACTTTGGAATGGGCACCCAGAGGACACATAATTCCACAGAGAGGATTACGCCAGGAGGATCCACTCTCTCCATACTTATTCATAATCTGTATTGAGGCTCTAATCGTGAATATTAAAAAGGCTGAAAGAGAAAAACAACTTACAGGAATGAAGGTTACAAGGGCTTATCCGGCAATATCCCATTTGCTTTTGCAAATGATAGTCTCTTTTTTGTAAGGCACAAAAAGAGGAGTGCCAAACCATCTTCAGGATTCTGAAAAATATGAGTCAGTGTTGGGTCAGATGATAAATTTCTAAAACTCTTTTATTCAATTTGGATACATGATTGAGAAACCTAATCGGCAGGAACTCAGAGATATATTAGGGATTCAGAATGTATGCGGGATGTGATCATACTTGGAAATACCAGAGAGCTTGGTTGATCAAAATTCAAGTTTTTGGTTTTGTTCAGGATTGCTTAAACAACAAAGTTAATGGATGTACTTTCAATTTTTTCACAAAGGGGAAAAATAGAGGAGATTATTAAGTCAATGGTCAATTTCCTTACAAAATCATGTAATGTCTTGCTTCAGATTACCAAAGGCTGTAAAGAAGAAATTAACGAGTGCGGTTATACAATTCTGGTGGAGTTCAGGGGGAAATACAAGAGGTCTACATTGGAAATCATGGGATAAATTATGTCATCACAAGGAAGAGGGAGGACGTGGGGTTCAAAGACCTTATATATTTTAATACGACTATTTTGGGAAAAACAATTTGTGATTGATTGAGAAGCCTAAACGTTATTCTCTCGAGTTTTTAAAGGAAGGTATTTCATGAATGCATCACCCCTGAAAACTGATTAGATCGTACTCACCATCATATGGATGGGGCAGTATTGTATCTGCGAGATCTCTGGTTAGCAAAGGACTAATCAAAAGTGTGGGATCATGATCATCTATTTCAGAATGAAATGATCTCTGACTCCTAACCACTCGCCCGAGACCAGAAAATAGTAACCAACACAACCTTTACCATAATCTTACAGTGGATTTATTCATCAGTTCTACATCACAGACATAAACATGCAGTTCAATCTTTGGTTGATCCACATGCGCGAAGATTATAGAAAGTATACCATTAAGTCGGAATCACATGGTTGATCAAGATGGATAGCACTTCACCAATAACGGTAAATATATAGTGAAATTTGGCTATCAAGTGGAATGAGTATATCCTGACAAATAAAAAACATTGCCGTTACACGGACCAAATGCTACCCCAAAAAGTTCTTTTTTTGGAAAAATACGGTACCCACCAAAGATAAAACATTTTTTATGGAAGATACTATTAGGATGTATTTCAGTAAAGAAAATCTTGCGAGCGAGAGAGATACAAGTGGATACACAATGTGCAAGATGTGGAGCTTTCAAGGAGTCAATTAATCATGCGTTCTTTGAATGTCCACCAGTGGTTCAAGTCTGGGCTCTCTCAAAGATTCCACCGCACCAAAACATTTTCCCTTCTCGATCAACTTCCACAAATATGGATTATCTATATTGGAGGGTGTCTTCGCATATGGATAATCATCAGTTTGCATGGATCTTATTGTATATTTTGAAAGGGAGAAACAATAAGGCTTTTAGTAACACAAATATTGATCCAAGAGATATTCTCAATTTGGCAGGAACCGAATCGTTGATTTGGATTGAGGTACAAACTTCGATCACTCAGAGGGTCACACAATCTAGGGAGCTGGAGGGGTGAAGTTTACCTCATATACCAAGAAAGTGGTGTTTTTTATGGATGGGTCATGGAAAGAATATGATATTTACCTAGGACAAGGCTGATATAGTATGCTTGAAGGCTTTGATGGGTTGATGGGGGCAAGAAATACGAGAGCCAGTCTCTCACCACTTCATTCGAAAATAGAAGCACTCATATTGGCAATGGAATGTATGAGGAATTTATGACAGTACCACGTCACATTTGCAACGGATTTTCTCAATTGGTGAATATGATTTCGAAACCAGAAAAATGGCCTGCCTTTGCAAGTTATTTGGAAGATATCAAGATCCTGAAAGGAAGTTTCAGGCACTCAGAGCTCATTCATATACCCCAGACACAGAATACAAGGACGGACAGTCATGCACACAATGTTAAGAGTTAACCATTGTTTGTCGTTCATATGGATGCGAAGTTACTATTTTGGTTTCAGAGTCTTAGTTGAATTTGTTTATGTTGATGTCAAAAAAACATATCTAGAAAATTTACAATATATATAACGTGATTTCTAATAGGAAATTTTACAAAAAAAAATATTTCCAAAAATAATAGTATTCTTTGAAAATATAAGTTAACAACCGAGAAGATATAAAAACTACTTAATTTTGTTTTGTTAGGACTATGATTTTGATCAAATTATTTAAAAAATATTTTAAATAACAAAACTTGATGGTATGATAAAATACTTTTGAAAAATAATTTATAATAATACTAACTTAAATTTTTTTTTGAAATTTAAACCCTAAAGTCTTCTTATAGTATAATTATAGTAAAAACAATTTTTGATTAGTTTAAAAAAAATACAATCCAATATATTTAGAATATAGATAATCAAAACAATCATATTCTCATATTAATTAATGCAACTTTTATTTCTTTTTCATATATATATATATATATATATATATATATATATATATATGTTAAAATGCTAAAATTAGTAACAAAAGAGAAAATAGCAAAAAATTATTATTATTTAATATATTAAATTCAAGCATGGTCTATTATGTTTTCTTAACACAAATTGATGGTGAGGATAACATATTTTTTTAAAATGATATACACTAAGATTAACTTAAAACCAATTAAACAATTTAAACCATAAGAGTTTGTTATAGCATAATTATAATAAAAATAATTGTGGTTTGATTACAGAATATTACAATCTAATATATCCAAAATATGGATGGTTAAATTAATAATAATTCTAATATTTAATATCATTTTAAGAAAATTAATTTATTTTTGTAAATATAAATGATAAAATATTAAATTTATAAGCAAATAATAAAAATATTTAAATACTATTATTATTTAGTCTTTTTGTAACTAATATATATACATATATATATATATATATATATATATATATATATATATATATATATATATATATTCGTGCGATCTATTTTTTTTTTCTTTTGCAATGCAAGACTATACTAATAATTTAATACATTTTTCAAATATAATTATTTTAACAAACTATACATTTTTAAATAATTACAGTTTCATTTAGGAGGAATGTTTCAGCTCACTGAAATAAATAAATAAATAATAATAATAATAATAATAATAATAATAATAATAATAATAATAATAATAATAATAATAATAATAATAATAAAGTTTAACATAATTTTTAAAAAATAGTTGTGGTTCATTGAATAGAAATTTTGTAACTCATTATATGTGAAAATAAATAATTAAACCGATCCAAATTCTTATACCCAAAATCGAAGAAATTCCTAAGATGAAAATATTTATTATTGAGAATAAAATTGTAATATTCTATACATATAAATTATAAAACAATTCAACATCTATGACCAGATAAAAATGAAATATTAAAAAATATTATATTTTATTGACATATATGCTATTTCAAAAGATTATTAACTATGTTCACTTATGTATTCCTATTTTTGTAAATAAAAAAATGTATATCAAATTATTAAAAAATTACAAAAATAAATATATAAATTTAAGATGACAAATTAAAATATATGCGAGTATAAAAACTAATATGATTTTAGTCTATTTTAGAATCAAGAATTAATTATGGTTCAATTTGGAGGAATAGATTCATACCAATCTACCCAAAAATAATCGAATCAATCATAGTTTTATGTTGAAAATCATATGACTAACTAACATTAAATATACTATTAATTAAAGTCTTCTATTTAATTATTATATATACAATAATTAATAAATGAAAATAAACACTAACTAATTATTATGGTCCATTTTTTTAAATAGTTATTCCCGTGCGTGAGCACGGGAGAGTCACCTAGTAAAAATAACATAAAATTAAAATAAACTAGATAGTAACTTGGATATTAAGCGATTTAATGAGATGCTAAATTCGCTTCTTAATAAAATGGTCCAATAACTTTGTAGAGTAGATTTATCAATGAATTTATTTCAATAGAATAGATCATGTTTATTTCAACTAAAATTAACGGAAAGTAGATTGGTAGTGAAAAAACTCTAAAAATATTATAACTAAATTATAAGATAAACTATCAATTTTATTTTCAAACTTTCATATAGCATCATATCTACACATAATTATTCACTATAGGAAAATATTTGTCCACTTATTTTCAATTATAGTTTTTACATCTTATTTCATCAAACATGTAAACCATTTTATAATTACAAACAAGTTAAAGTTGTATTATTTATTTATTTATAAAAACATTAGACAGATATTAACAAATATGAGATTGATAATTTTAATTATAAAACATTAAAAGATAACGAGAATGGTTAATAGACTGTGATTTATGTATGTTTGATTGTGTTAGATCAATAAAATTGATATTTAATGAATGATTAACATAAAGATTATTATCATGGAAGTGGGTTAGTCTAAATGAAACAGATTTAGACCTATAGAATTTGGTGATTGTTTTGTTTGAACACCCTAGATTGATCTTTGATCACCGTATTTCGATTACATTTACCCATGAATCCATCTTTAACCTTTGCTTGAAGTTTGACTTTTGCCCTTGTTCTTTGACTGAATTTGAGATCATTTTATTAGTCTTGTTAGAATTGTTACTTGGTTACTTCTAAAACTTTTGATTGCGCTTAGATTATGCAATGAATTTGCATTCCCTTTGATTAATATCAGCCTAGTTTGGATTGATATCTCGTGTACTACAATTGCACATAGGAGTAATCTTTATCTGTATTACATTACCAACAAGCATGAAGGTGAGAAGATTCAAAAGATAAAGTAGGAATTGAATCAACTCGTAAGAACGCAAATTTTTAAGCAGCAAGAAATGGTAGTAGTGTACACACCTTTCGAACATACTGGAAAACAACTACAATGTTTAACAAAATGTTTGCATAGGTAATCGATACGACTAAGTTTTCCGGAATTATCAAAAATATTCATATACATAACGAAAAAAGGAAAGAAAAAATGAAAAATGGGCAATCAAATGAACATCTTCCAATTAACATTTTACTAGTAAATTGTTGTAGCTCTAAATGAAAGAATACATGTGGAAGTGGGATCACTAAGAGCATCCTCAATGGGGGTGCTTAGTGGGTGCTTAGGCAGTGGGGCCCACTAGCACCCCCTAAATGAAGTGCTTAAAACTCCAAAATAAGCACTCCCTTTTTTGTGGTTCTTGCACTGTTCACGGATCCCACTGACACGTGGCGACCCGTGATTGGTCTACTTTTAATTTTTTTTTTTTTTTAAAAAATCAAAAAAAAAAAACAAGCACCCCAAGTGGGGTGCTTGGGTTGCTGATGGTCTAAGATCAAGTCTTGTAACAACTCTCCTCGTAAGTAGTGTCAAGTTTTTTTTCTTGGATCATCAACCAACTGGCCATCACCAACAACCGCAGGCTCATTGGCTAAACGGAAATGCAACAAAATATGAAAGAAGAAGCATAAAAAACCAACAGATTCTCTTACTCATAACAAATGGACACAAAAGGAAACACACCTGGAGTAGTTTGTTTACAAAGAATACAACATCCATTACACTAATATGAATCTAGCCACAGGCCAATCGATCATAAGGCATTTGTCGTTCTGCAATAAGAAACATGGTTGTAGAAAAGGTACTCAAACGTAAGAATACAAAACATGCAAAAAAATTAGGTAGAGATATTTCTAAAATATAACATACATGCCTAGCTATTACGTAAAGAAGAAGAGGGGTCTGTAACAGTAGCTAGAGCGCATGAAAGAGCAAATAATTTCATCCATATCTGAGCGATTTATGATTCCAGGGAAGTATCTGTAACAAATGTAGCAAACCGCCTAGCCCATCCTTTATCATCATCATTGAACCCTTAAATGGTGGAAAAGGTGTTTGCGAGGGAAACGCTAGCTACAAGATGAGTCTGGAATTGGAAGGATGGGAACTTCATCCTTCTCGTTTGGGAATCCTTTTCTTCGCCTAAAGAAAAGTTTCAAAAAGAAAAGAGACCCAAATCCATGAAAAACAAAAAAAAAACTAGGACATAAATGAAAATCTACGATGGAGACTTCTAAATAAATAAAGATTTATATTCAGTTTTGTTATAAAACATTAGAATATTTTTGTTAATAATGTGAATAATAATTTATTAATCCTTAAACCATACTTATTATCCTAAAACCTAGATTTCCTAGTTTAACCTAAGAGGGTTGCCTAAACCAAAATAAAATACTGTTTGGACCAAATGTAGCATTGGTGTTTTTGCTATTTTTATTTCTTTTCCTAACTTTTTTAATGAGGATTTCCTATTTTTTCCAGAAAATACTCTTTGAAAATATTTTGAAAAAAATTGTTTTTGTAATTCTGAAAGCATATAAGCACTTGATGAAAACCTATCACCAAGTTACTCAGTGGGGAGGTTTTCTTTACAATGGGTACATTAGACCTCTTGATTGCAGGTAAACATACTCCACTAATAATGTTTCAAAAGAAAAACATACGGTAGAATTATTTTTTTGATCCAGATGAGATGATAATTTGTACTTGTCCTGTTTTACTACGAAGGGCCATTTTATATTGGGCTCAATTATACTGAATAGTGAATAAAGAAAGAAGTCAGTAATGGCAAATTTGTTTTCTATAAGTGACAATTAATCTAATCACACCATGTGGTAGTATAAATTTTTCTACCCAAGAATCCCTTATATATTAATCATAGAGGATTATAACATATTTTGGTAGCCACATATCATCACTATAATTATTCTTAGAAAACTAAGTTGGTCCATCTAAACATATTTTATATTTTTATTAAACTAATTATCATATTAATTAGTAGTGCATAAAAAATTATTTTTCATTCTTTCCTTAAACTAAAGCTACGGAATCACCTAATATGGTTAACAAATATATGATAATTGATTTGATAAAGATTTGATAACAATTGTTGTATTATCCATCATTTTTGTTTAATATTATATTCTTAAAAAAATTAAAAATCACATCAAGCATATAATAAAAAAAATAGATTTTTATATGCTATATTTTGAATTTTTTAAAATGATGATAAATTACTAAGAGTGTTAAAATTCATTGAAATTTTGTGATAAGTGGTTTAACTTTTTTGTTATAACAAGATACAATTGATCATAAAATTATATAAATATGAAGTCTCATTTAATATTGAAATATATATATTTCAATATCGTTTAAATAAAAATATATATCATATATAAAATGCATAAACATGTTAATTTCAAAATTTACATTGAGTAGGAAGCCTCAATTAATAAATATTCATATTAATAAAAATAATATTTTTGTTACATTAAATATAAAATTGTTAATACTAACATTTATATGAGTATGAAGCCTCAATTAATAAATATCCATATTAAAATATACTATATATCTATGTCAATATCATTTAGTTTTAATTATATATCAGATAAATAAATGATTATTTGGATTTTTATCCACAAAAATTTTTGTGAATAAAAAGAGGATTTTTTTTATTTGTGTGATTACTTAAATTTAATTATATACCTAATAGTTATAGGTTTCTCAATAATTCAATATATTTATAATTGCATAAACGTAAATGAACATAAAATAAAGAATAATATGTATAAACAATTTGTATGCATTAATGTTCATTCCGCACAAGCGCGGATCTCAAATGTAATTTGATCATATTATTTTAAAAATAAAATTCTTGATATAAAATTGAGATGATGAATTATAACAAAATTAAATAAAATATCAACAAATATGACCCCACTCATCAAACTTATATTCACAGTCTAGGACTATATGTTTGGGGACTTATGATATAATGGTTGAACGATCAAAGTTAATATTCAAAGATTATTAGTATATAATTTTCATTATAATGGTTGAACGATCAAAGTTAATATTCAAAGATTATTAGTATATAATTTTCATCCACGCATGTGCACGGGTAAGTACCTAGTTTCTAGTAAAAACACAATTTGCAACAGAAAAATGTCAAATACATGGAAAGGAAATAATGCATTGAATATTTCGTTAGCGAGTAAGGCTCCTACTTTTTGGTAGCGATGTAAAAAAGGGTTTATGAGCCCAAGCATGCCTTGAAAGATAGAAATCAACCCCTATTTTACCCCTAACAATTTATTGATGAATAAGCTGAGCCAGAGTTAGTCCATTTCATAATATTTTCAAAAACACAAGTAAATAATATTATCTTATAGTTTTTAAAATATTATATTTTAATTAAATTATTCATACTACAAACAAACAATATTTTGTAATTTTCATAGAAAACATGATTTCGCGAGAAAACTCAATTTTTGGGGTCTGGCGGAAAAACTAATTTTTTGTTTTGCCGAGAAATCTGCAATTTTAGCAAGAAAACTCTATTTTTGTGTTTTGGAAGAAAATTTGATTTTATGGTTTCGGCAAGAAACTTGATTTTTTTTTTTCAGTTTTAGTGTGAAAAATTGATTTTTAGTTTTATCTTGAAAACTTGATTTTGTGGTTTTGACGAAAAACTTAAATTTGTGGTTACAGACGGAAAACTCAATTTTGTGGTTTTGGCGGGAAAACTCAATTTTCGGTTCTGGCAGAAAAACTCAACTTTACGGTTTTGGCATGAAAGCTTGTTTTTTTTTTTTGTTTTAGCAGGAAAAATCAATTTTTTTTGGTTTTGGAGGAAAAAATCGATTTTGCGGGGCTGGCTAGAAAACTTGATTTTGCGGTTATGACGGTGATGACTCGTTTTTGGTTTGGGTGCGAAAATTCAACTTTTGTTTTTTGGCGGGAAAACTCGATTTTGCAGTTTTGATGGAAAAACTCAATTTTGCTTTTCGGCCGCAAAATTCAAAGTCTTTGTTTTTTTTTGCGAGAAAACTTAATTTTTCTAGTTTGGCAAGAAAACTTGATTTGCGAGATTGGTGAGAAAACTCAGTTTTCCATTTTGACTTGATAACTTAATTTTTAGTTTTGGTAGAAAAACTCGTTTTTGAGGTTTGGCAAAAAAAAAACTCATTTTACGGTATTTACGTGAAAACTTCATTTGGTTTTTGCGAAAACTCATTATTGAGATTTTGACCAGAAAAATCGATTTTACCTTTTAATGAGAAAGATCTATTTTGTATAATCTAATTTTTTTAAAAATTTTGGTATATATTTAAATAATTACAACGTTATTTTAATTTAAAAGTTGCAACGAAGTAGAGAAACTTTTTCGGTTGGTTTTTCACTAAGAAACATTCTTCGAATGCAACAAAGGAATTTCTGATTATAATGGCGATTGATTTTAGGATTTACTTAACAAGGATCAATGTCCATATGTCACTAGACAATTCAAATTGTACTTACATATTTAAGTATATGTTGCATCGTACGAACTACAAACTACTATCTTCTATTATGTTAATTCTTTGAAAGAATTACATTTAGAGGCAGCTTTAAGTTTATTATTTCACTATAAGACAGTTCCCACTACAACACACTTTTCTCTCATTTCAACATCTTCTCTATTGTTTCCATTGTAAGAAAACCCATCGTTACTCTTTTTCTATTATCTATAATTGAAACCTAACTAAAATACAAGAATTAAATTATTTGGCCACAAATCAATTTGTTTTTCTCTTTCTCTTTCTTATCTCTTAAATTTTTTTTGTCTTTCTCATACAATTTTTTTCTTCTGTAAAACAAGTCATGTTGAGAAGAAAATAAAGATAAAGATGAAGATGAGAAACATGATGACGATGATGGAATTCAAGTTTTGAGTCCTTAGTTGGCCTCATATAGAACTAGTAGAAGAAGAAGATGAAGACAGAGACGATGACATCGTTGATGATGAAGACGGCGACAGCACTGAGGACAGAGACGAAGATAAGGATGAAGAAGGTGAAGGTGAGGTATGATTCTGATATAATAAGTTTGTATGAAATCATCGGAATCCTCGACTCATCTTCCACCTTGATTTAACCATCGTTCCGGTGATGGATAGATAACTCCGATGTACTTGGTTTGTGCTTGTTGCTGCTTCCTTATGATCTCAACGAACCCGACTATGACTGAACTAAAATCTACTGATAGTTCTTATCTTCTGATTTTGTCCCCACCGAACTTGCCGTCTCACTAGCCAAAGCACCATGATTCCACAAAGCTCTCGGCGGAAATCATTGTCGTTGGTCAATATCAGCTGATGCTCATCTACTCTAGTTCCCCTTACGCCTCCGCTATTTAATGGTTGTAACCGTCGGAGAATGATTTCTAAAGTAGTGATGATGTCTAATTCCAGTGGAGTTTTGCATATCAAGATTTGAAACCAAATAACTTTTTATTCGCTAACAAGAAGGAGAACTCAACATTAAAATCCATTGATTTCGGCTTCTCTATGTTCTTCGAACTTAGTAAAGATTACATATTTGGAATATTAATGTTCATCCTATGAATCTTCTGCTTATGTAAAGTTTTTTTCCGTTAGTTTAAGAGATAAGTTCACATAGATTTTAGGGAGTCCATATTAGATTGGTTTGAAGTATCGAACCAACATGGTTGTTGATGTATGTACCCGTAAATATGTGTACACATGGATGTTGTGAAATTGTGTACACGTGACAAAAAATCATCAAGACTCTCAATAGCAACTCCATGTTCCCGCACATTCACATTCACATCTCAGTGAGAGAAAAGTAACTTGATAGCTCTTCTTTTAAGTGTTGACTTTCTATGTTTTCCAGGTTTAGTCGGCTATTGGCTTACTATGAAGAGTCTTGATGTTTAATGAGACGTGGAAGCTTAATCAAGTTCTATCTCATGTCATGATGAGAATCAGCTCTCTACTTCTTCAGAAAGTGGCAAGACTACAATTATTTATGAAGCAAAGAAGTGTACACATAAAAGAAGAGCACAAAATTGAGTCACTGGAGAAGTCACTAGAAGAAGTAAATGCTAAACCTTGGGTGTCAAGATATGAGTTTGAGAAGAAAATGTATGAGGATAGAAGAAAGGCAATGTTGATGATTACGTGCAAAGCAAGTTGCATGTGGATAGTTCTTTATAGTGTACATGTGGATAAGCTGAATGGTGTACATGAAAGAAGTGTATACATTGATACAATTTTTTTTGTCCATTATGTTAAAACATGCACATGTGTGTACTAGATTTATAATTATTTTTAAAAAAAAACAATAGGTGTACATGTAGTCTCCTCAAAACGATGTACATGAAAGAAATGTACACATTGATACTATTTTTTGTTGTACACATGGGTCATATGTCTCTTGCATTATCTAACTATTTTATTAGTATTGCATTAGAAAAATTAAAAACCAATAAAACAATGGGTGTACATGAACGTATAAAACAAAGATCCTCCTCCTCTGTTGGATCCATCCACTCATGTATGACTTACAGCTCAGCATTATGAGTTTAAGAGTCATGAAGCCAATGTCGTACAACCTCGTTATCAAAAAAAAAGCACACATCAATATTCTCAACGAACTGATGAACAAACAAAGTTGTGTTGTAAGGCTCACCAACAATAGTATCAGAGATCAATCAAAGGCAACCAAATTTATATAAATATACTAAAACTAGACAAAAATTGACATTTTCCATATTGATTAATATACCAGACAAAAGCTCATTTTCCATATTGATTAATATACTAGACAAAAGCTTAACTCAAGTAAAACAAGAAAGTACATTCAGTAAACATAATCAAATGTTTCAAACCTTATTTCAAACCCAAATCATGTGAATTTCTCCTAAACCCCATAAGAAATCAATCGAAAGTAACCATATTTGTTCAAATTATTTAAAATATCAACAAAAGTAAAAGACGGGTGAGAAAGAAGAAGAAACATATTGGAATCTTTCCAAAAAAGCCTTTTATTTAAAGTAGACACAATCTCGCACCAAGGAGATGCCTTTCATGCTTGATCTGAAATCCCAGATTCGAAGAGTCTGTGTCGAGAGGAAGCATGAAATTTATGGAGTTATTATCCATTGGGAGAGATGAGAAATTAAAGAAACAACATATGATGGAAGGGGACAATCCGGTGCGATTGGCGTAGGAGAGGTTGACGGAAGTGTCGGAGAAACCTCATATGATGGAAGGGGACAAGTTATGGCTTTTGCTGATTCAGATCGGAAATGATTTTGTAGGTCTAAATCTAATTATGTTCAAAGTTATTTTTTCTTTAATTACTATGAACGTAGAAAATAAAATAAAAAATGTAAAACAGATAAATAAACTACGAATTCAAGATATCCAAACAATTTACCGAATTTAAATTTTTTAAAAAATTGTCCCCAACTAAACCTAGCGAGTGGGTAACTGAAAATAGAAAAAGAAAAATTACTTTGTTAAAAGTGATCATGTAAATAACCAACAAAAAATTACCTTACTAGCTTAACTATCCGATAGTGTAATTAAAAACTTAAAACTGACCTTGGATGTAAATAACTCTAATTCTTTTCGCTTGGAACCCCAATTTTTCACTTAAATTAAATTGTTAGTAGGATTTTCTATTTAGATTTCAATATTTTGTAGCTTAAAGGGTAGTTTACAAACGTACAATTGGCAATGGTATTATGTTTATCTGTTGTTGCAAAAAAACTTATAAATTGAATTAGTCTAATCTCTTGCAGTATAAGAAAAACTTTTTTCTCACAGCATCACGTGACACTAACAACCCTTGATTAAAATGCCTATTTTAAGACTGTTAAATCATTGTAAATTTAAAAGAAAAGAGAAACGTGGTAAGAGAGAAAGGAAGAGCGTCAAAGTCTGAGGCTAATTGTAGGGTAGCTTCAAACATTCCTAAAATGGCGATACTGCCTCAAAATCCATATCGTGTTTCTCATATCGTTATTAGAGACTTAAATAGTTATTAGAGACTTAAATTGCTCAAATATAATTTGATGCGTGTGGATACGTTTTGATAGGTCTAAAGAGAATTGGCTGAGAGTTGAAACGGATCAAGCTGAGAAAGGAACCGACGACAGATGCATCTATGAAGACAGGTGAATTACACCACTTGATACTTCTTGAGTTTATCCGACGTTCTTCTATCGGGTTTCTCAGATGGAATGGCAGATCCTGCTAGCTATGTCTATCACGAGCGTGACATCGACCAAGTTTGTTTCTCTTCTTTTTGATTTTTTCTTTATGTCTTATATCCATCCTCAAAGTATCATGCGATTATCATTTTCTTTACTTTCTTGAATAAATTCTGGAAGAAAAAAAAAACAGGATTGTGTGTGTACGTGTTGATTCCTGAGTTAGATCTAACATGAAGTATGCAATATTTTTGTAGGCACTTGTCATTTTGAAAAAGGGAACTCAATTAGTCAAGTACAGTCGAAAAGGGAAACCTAAGTTCGCGCATTTAGGCTTTCTCCGGTATTCTACTTTAAACAAAATAAAATACATGAAATGCTTACGTTGCTTTATATATGGGATATGCTAATTATATTAGTGTCGTATGATAGGATGAAAAAACTTTGATTTGGTTTTCGCATGGAGAAGAAAAAGGTTTGAAGTTATCTGAAGTTTCTCGAATTGTCCCAGGACAAAGAACTGTGAGTTTTAACCTAATTACTTCTTCTTTTTTTTTTTTTTCAAAAAGCATATTTTATTTTATTTTTGAAAAGCATAGTTATTTGTGATTTCTAACAACTTTCTATGAACAGGCTGTTTTCAAGAGATTTTTACGTCCAGAAAAAGATCACTTATCATTTTCACTTCTGTATAAATAACAAAGAAAGGTCGCTTGATTTGGTTAGTAAAGAGACCACTTTATAGCTTTCTTCAATATTGGTTACAAAATTGAAAGTCACATATGTATATCTTTTTTTTTCTTTTTGGCAGATTTGTAAAGACAAAGCTGAGACGGAGGTTTGGTTTGCTGCCCTTAAGTATATAATTGAAAGAAGTCGTAATAGACGTGCAAGAAGTGAGATACCTGAGGTATATGTTCTTTTATTTTCCGCCTTTTTTACATAGTCGTAGACTAATGTTTTCCCTCAA
Source organism: Moricandia arvensis (assembly GCA_905132765.1). NCBI lineage: Eukaryota > Viridiplantae > Streptophyta > Magnoliopsida > Brassicales > Brassicaceae > Moricandia > Moricandia arvensis. Next base: position 8,110 of record CAJHQP010008511.1, on the reverse strand, counting down.
ATTCTCACCAACCCTAAGTCCTAAGCCATTACTTCCTTTGCCCTATGTTCTGTACATGGTTTATTCTTACAAATATAAATTAATTATTTTGGTTTTCAGATACATGACAGTGACTACTTCTCCACTGGTCGTCAATCAATAGACATTGTCTCAAACAATATTCCACGAGGTAGAACATCAATTGATCTAGGATATGAACGTGGAAACATGTTAAGACCAAGTACGGATGGTTTTCGGATTAGTGTCTCAAGTACACCAAGTTGTTCAAGTGGAGGATCTGGTCCAGATGATATAGAATCATTAGGTGATGTTTACGTTTGGGGTGAAGTTTGGAGCGAAGGGATACTACCAGATGGGACTGTTAGCAAAAAAACGGTGAAAACAGATGTGTTGACTCCAAGACCCTTGGAATCAAACGTTGTTCTTGATGTTCACCAGATTGTTTGTGGTGTAAGGCATGTCGCTCTTGTGACAAGACAAGGAGAAGTGTTTACTTGGGGAGAAGAAGTTGGAGGTAGGCTTGGACATGGTATTCAAGTCGACATTAGTCGTCCTAAACTCGTTGAGTTTCTTGCTCTAACAAACATAGACTTTGTTGCTTGTGGAGAGTATCACACTTGTGTTGTATCCACCTCTGGGGACTTGTTTTCATGGGGAGATGGAATCCACAATGTTGGACTTTTAGGGCATGGTAGTGATATTAGCCATTGGATACCAAAACGAGTTTCTGGTCCATTAGAAGGTCTTCAGGTACTCTCTGTTGCTTGTGGCACATGGCATTCAGCTTTAGCAACTGCAAATGGGAAGCTATTCACTTTGGTGATGGTGCGTTTGGTGTTTTAGGACATGGAAACAGAGAAAGCGTTTCAAACCCTAAGGAAGTACAATCTTTAAACGGTTTAAAAACTGTGAAAGTTGCTTGTAGTGTCTGGCATACCGCGGCTATTGTTGAGGTTATGGGTCAGACCGGTACGAGTATGTCATCTAGGAAGTTGTTTACTTGGGGTGATGGTGATAAAAACAGATTAGGACATGGGAACAAAGATACTTACTTGCTACCCACGTGTGTCTCTTCACTTATTGATTACAACTTTCATCAAATTGCCTGTGGGCATACATTTACAGTCGCACTCACAACCTCAGGACATGTTTTCACTATGGGTGGGAGTTCACATGGTCAGCTCGGTAACTCAATGTCTGATGGTAAGGTACCTTGCTTGGTACAAGACCGATTAGTTGGAGAATTTGTTGAAGAAATTGCTTGTGGCGATCATCATGTAGCAGTTTTGACATCAAGAAGTGAAGTTTTTACATGGGGGAAAGGTGCTAATGGAAGATTAGGACATGGTGATACAGAAGATAGAAGAACACCAACATTAGTTGAAGCCTTGAAAGACCGGCATGTGAAGAGCTTATCTTGCGGCTCAAAACTTCACATCTAGTATATGTATACATAAGTGGGTCTCCGGAGCAGATCAGTCAATCTGCTCTGGATGTCGCCAAGCATTTGGATTTACACGTAAGAGACATAATTGTTATAACTGTGGCTTAGTCCATTGTCATGCTTGTAGCTCAAAGAAAGCTTTGAAGGCAGCATTGGCTCCAACTCCAGGGAAACCACATCGCGTATGCGATGCTTGTTACAACAAACTTAAAGCAGCCGAAACTGGTTATATCACTAACGCAAACAGGAACAATGTTGCAACTCCTGGACGGTCGTCAATAGATGGTTCGGTAAGAATAGATAGAGAAACAACAAAGTCATCTAAAGTTCTCTTGTCTGGAATACAAAATCAGTCAAGACATCAAGGCCTGGATTTAGACCTAATTCTTCTAATTTCCGTGACTCGCAAGTTCCATCTCTCCAACAACTTAAGGACATTGCATTCCCCAGTCTACTAAAACCTATTACTCCTGCTGCTGTTCCACCGCGTCTACTAGTGGGACCAATGTCATCGCCTCGACCTACAAGATCCTCATCGCCTTTACCTGGAACATCCTCATCTCCTTTAACTGCAAGATCTTCATCACCATATGCAAGAAGAACTAGCCCTCCACGCACTTCTGGATTTTCAAGGAGCGTTATTGATAGTTTGAAGAAGACTAATGAAGCTATGAACCAAGAAATGACCAAGTTGCAGAGTCAGGTAACTTTATTCTTGTCCTTTGTTTTAAGTGACCAATAGTATAATGAATCTGACTCATTATTTCCTCAACTTTTAGGTTAAGAATATGAAAGAGAAATGCAATAATCAAAGAACAGAGGTCCATAGATTTCAAGAAGCAGCTAAAGAAGCTTTTGAATTAGCTGCAAAAGAATCTTCCAAGCATAAAGCAGCTACAGAAGCCCTAAAGGCTGTTGCAGAACAGGTTTGCTCCAATTATTTAATGCTCAAGTAATATTTTTTTTGCAACATAGCATATAATCTTTTTCTATAATTAGTTAAAAGGATTGAAGGATAAATTACCACCTGAAGTATCGGAGAGTGGAGCTTTTGAGTCCGTTAGCTCTCAAGCTGAAGCTTATCTAAATACAAACGAAGTATCTGAAACATCTATACTTACAACTCCGATACTTGATCAACAAGAAACTTCTCCTTCTGGAGACACACAAGATCAAAAGATTGATGAACAAGTATCATCGAACTCAAGTATATCCGAGACGTCAAAACGCATCAAAGCCAGTACCAATAGAATCTTCATCATCATCAAGAACAGGTGGAAAGGAAAGTAAAGAACAGTTTGAACCTGGCGTTTATGTGACTTTTGTGGTAGATATGAATGGAAACAAGATCTTCCGACGAGTTAGATTCAGGTAATATACATGACTATAACTGTTCAATGTAATGGATTTATAAACCATGTCTGATAACGTATTTTTTTGTAGTAAAAAGAGATTTGATGAGCATCAAGCAGAAGAGTGGTGGACTAAAAACAAAGATAGGTTGCTTAAGTGGTATAGGTCCAAATTCATCATCATCATCACCAAAACCAACGGCTTCTGATTCACCTATTGCTCCTCCACCACCATCGGAACCACCATTGGATCCGTCAGTCCCTGAGAAGAGCATTGAGGAAGAACCAGAAGTCCTGAGAAGAGCAATGAGGAAGAACCAGAATCTGAAAATTAACCATGTATAGGTTATTCTTTTTTTTTTTATGTGTATCAGTTGTAGAGACAGAATGAAGAATCCGAGTGTTATTGTATTGCGTTATTCAAATATATGAATAGTTTTGGAAATATGATGGTAACTTCTATGCTCATGTACTTTGTAAAACTTGCTTATATCTTTTGAAGTTAGTTTTTGGATTATAATTTATTACGATTTCGATCTCGCTTTGTGTATACGATTTGATTGCTTGAAATTTAGAATGCAAAGAGAATTTGTTTCACAGTTCACAACCTCTAGTTGTTACGTCTGGGGAGAGTCTTTGCTCTCAAGCTTTCACTATAATAGTCACTGAAAAAAGTCCTCGATGGAAATTACAGTCTCCGATATAACACGTGATTACAATCGTCTAACATTTACTGTTTCTTCTTGTTTCAGTTACCGATGTGGCACAAAACACTTCGACGATTGTATAACCAGTAAGCTCAAGACTCTTATCGCCAAGATCCAGAGCTCACCGGAGAAGACGAAGTCGCCTCTTGTTCTCTCTCTCTCTCGTTCTGTTATTGGTTGTTAAAACAGAACGACGACATCTATATATCTGTGTATAGGATGGTCTTGATTCAATAAGTCACCAGCCCACTTGATTTCTTGTGTAATCTCGAAACCCATAGGTTTCGGTACAAATTAGAGTATTGGTTTAGATACATAACCAAAAATTCTCCACCTTGTATAAAACAACACTCTTTATCTTCAGACAGCATTCCGAAATCCTAGCGAAACTCTACCGAAAAGTATTCAGCTTTCTCTCTGTACCCGCTCCACCTTGAAGTAACTCCATCCTCTCTCTTTTTTGACCTTCGAAACCCCAAGAATCTGAACCAACCAACCCTCTGGTCTCAGCTCAGACTCACGTCGACTCTTCTCTGACCCTTCTGCCTTACAAGATGACGAGAACCTTTGATCTGATCATATCTGTAACCACAACTCAGGTAAACCACTACACATGAAACCAATTTTCACAAACTATATCAGATCTTCACATGCATGCCAATTTCTTTCACTTCCCTTTGTATATCTGTAAATTCCTATGTCACTAACCCACTTTCTCTGTTTTCTTCTTTTCTGAGACAAGGAAGAACCAAGATCCTCATCAGCCGTAGACCTTTTCCTTTCAGTTTGCAACAAAGGTAAATTCCTTTCAACAAAAAAAAAACTTCCACGATCTTCTTTAGATCTTCATGCATGTTGATTTTCCAGATTCACTTTAGTAGATCTTATAGATCCAACTCAACCTCTCTGACTATCACAGGGAAAATACCTTGAAGATGTAGTCTCAACCTTGAGAGTAGTCACATCCTTGCAATCAGTCATATTGAAGGTTGAGAGTACATCTTCAAAGTATTTTCCCTGAGACAGTCTCAAGGTTCCAGCTTTCCGATCTCTGATAAAATCCATTCCAATAATCCTCGTAGCAGCTTCAAGATCTTTCATCTCAAACTCATTGATTAATTTAGATTTCAACTCTCTGATCACTCTCATATCCTTAGACACCATCAGCATATCATCAACGTACAACAATAGGTAGACCCTTTGAAGATATTTCCTTCCACTTATATATACACACTGATCATAGGGACTCTGCATGAACTCCTGCTCCGTCATGAGCCCGTCAAATCTTTTATTCCACTGCCTTGGCCATTTCTTAAGACAATATAGAGACTTATTTAGCAAGCAAACTATATCTTACTTCTTTTAACCTTGAAGACCTCAAGTTGTTCCATATAAATTTCCTCGTCAAGAATTCCATTTAAGAAAGCCATCTTTATATCTAGAGCATCTAGATATAAGTCTTCATAAATCACCAGTGACAGAATGAACCTGATAGAAACATGTTTCACAACCCGAGCAAATACTTTGTTATAGTCAATCCCTTTGATCTGTGAGAAGCCCTTACCAACCATTTGGCTTTAAACCTTGGATCCTCATATTCTGGAATACCTAGTTTCCTCTTGTAGACCCACTTGAAACCAATAATCATTTTCTTCGTAGGTTTTTCCACTAGATACCATGTCTCATTCCTATCAAGCGAATCCATTTCTTCCTCACTGGGTAAACCCCACTGATCTCTTTCCTTAGTTCTCATAGCTTCCTGATAGGACTTAGGTTCATCTTTCTCAATATCACTAGCAGAAGCAACTGTGTCGAAATCATCATATTTAGATGGTCGCATCGTCTCTTTGCGTTTCTCATCTCTAGCCAAAATGTAGTTATCTAGATCTTGTTCAGTTTATTCTTCCTGAGCAGCTGACTCATCCTATGAGTCTGAATTTGCTCCACCTGAAACTGAAATTTCTATCTGAATTGAGCCACCTGAAGTTGAAGCCTTTGAATCATGCCCTCCTTTAGACGAACCCTTAAACATGTAGGATTGAATGAAACTCGCTTCTTCCTTTCTTTCAATACAAACTTGCCTTTATGAGTACTAGGTAGATCACTCTAAACTTCCTGAGATCCAACTTCCTTTACAGAATCCTTGTAGACTTCTTCCTCATGAGAAATGACATTTCTAGTAATCATACACTTCCCTTCTGCTAGTAGCAATACTCTGAAACCCTTAGTCCCCGTAAGGATAACCAACGAAAAACCACTTAACTGCTCTAGGACTAGTCTTTGCATTGACCGTGTGAACATAAGCAGCTCATATAACCTTCTCAAATGATTTAACCCTGGCTTAGACCCTGATCACAACTCCTCTGGCAGCTTGTACCCAATACCAAAACTAGGAGAAGCTGTTGATAAAGTAAACAGCAGTAGAAACATCCTCTACCCAAAACTTATCTTCCATAACCGCTCTCATCCAACATACATCTGACTCATTCCATGATAGTACGATTCATCCTCCCTGAAACCTCGTTCTGTTGCGGTGTATAGGCACATGTATCATGTCTCTTAACTCTAGCAGCCATGCAGAATTCATCAAACCTCTGATGCAATACTCCACTTTGTTTTCAGTCCTCATAACACTTTAGTTTCTTTCCAGTTTGAGTCTCAACTTCTGCCTTCCATTCTTTGAACTTATCAAATGCCTCATGTTTATTTCTTAGGAAATATATCCAAACTTTCCTTGAGAAGTCATCGATAAACGTAATAAAGTACTGCTTTTCATCCAAACTAGGAACCACAGAAGGAGCTCCTCATACATCTGAATGAACATACTCCAGAGTTTCTTTAGACATATGTTTCCCTTCTTAAAATTCTGCATGTATGCCTTTCCAACACGCAAATCTTCATAGAACCCTAGCGTATCAACATCTTTAGCTTCTAGATATCCTTGCTTGACAAGTAAGTCAAGACCTTTCTGACTTATATGTCCCAATCTAGAATGCTATTTCTTCATTGTACTCACCTTTGAGACCGAAAAGTGACACTCCCCCTTTAGAACAGTTCCTTCCAAGTAGTACAGACCATCTGAGTATCTTCCATTTAACACTTCAGCACCATCTTTAAAGAACTTTACTCTGTAAGTACCTCCCTCATAGGTACAACCAGCCTTCTCTAAACACCCGTATGAAATTAGATTAGGCATGTATTTCACATCTGTTAGAATCACAATAAAGCCATCTGATTCTTTAATGCAAATCTTTCCAAAACTTCAATTTTACTAAATGTGTTATTTCCCATCATCAGCACCTTTCCCCCACTCACTTTCTTCAGATCAAAACAACACGTCTGTGTTTGGAGTGATGTGAAAGCTTGCACCTGAGTTCAAGACCCACTTATTTTGGTGTCTTGAATACTCGCTGTTAGTAGTAAAGGTTCTTTCTTAGATGTCTTAGCTGAAGCAACATTCACCAAACTAGAGCCTTTAAACTTTCCTCTATCTAGACACTCCCTCTTCCAATGTCTTTCCTTTCTACATATGAAGCATCCTTTGCCATTCTTGCTGACTTTATGTTTAGAGAAACCTCTTCCTTTACTTTGGGACCTTCCCCTTGAATAATTGTTATCTCTCCTATCAGTTCTTCCTCTATCACCCACGTAGAGACCTTCAGCACAAGACTTAGATTTATTTGGAGAACCTCTCTCTCTCTCTCTCTCTCTCTCTCTCTTCTCTCTCTCTCTCTCTCTCTCTCTCTCTCTCTCTCTCTCTCTCTCTCTCTCTCTCTCTCTCTCAGCTCAGTTTCTTTTGCATATGCTGAAGAAATCACATCATTAACCATGAGTGTATCCTTCCCACTGCCATATCTAAGCGTATGTACTAATGGTTCACACTTAGAAGGTAAATCTGTGAGGATTTGAATGGCTTGTTCTTCATCGGAAATTTTAATGATTAGACTATCTAGATCATTAACGAGCTTCAAGAATCACCTTTCGAATGATCTGATCACTCAGACTCATTTGGATTAAGCTACAGACTCTCTTTCCTTCATAGCCTTTGTAGGATCAACTCTAGCCTACTGGCTTCGTCTTCTGCCAGGAGGGGTTTTTTATGTATTTCAATGCAAACTCTATAAAATTAACCCTACGAACTACTCTTGCCAAGAGAGGTCAAATTATAGTATTTAGGGATCGAATCAACAGGGAGCGTTGACACACAATAAACTCAATACAGTCATGATTAAGTTAGGTAAAGATTAATAAGCAGTAAATAAACTTTAGCAGATAATTGATTGATTGGTAAGTAAACAATAATAATAAATAGTTAGATCTAGGGTTTCAGGCAAGTGGATTATAGAGGATAGAAGCTAAGGATATCAATTATAGAACTAGATATCTAATGTAAAAGACTACCAGCTCTCGCTGCGAGTCTAATCTATTGAATAAGTCTGATGTCTCAGCTCTCGATTGTTAACACATAATAACCGTCGATCGATGTCAATGATCCTGCATCGATTGATATTATCTTGAGTCAAGCTTTATGACCTAATTCGATAAGTTCACTAGATTAACGAAATCAACTCTCATTTGTTTCCAGCAACCTAGCTTAAAGGATTAAT
>CAJHQP010008510.1:0-26591 GCA_905132765.1 Moricandia arvensis | reverse complement strand
TATTTAATCAACAAAATTCCCACCAAAGTCCTACAAGATCAGTCGCCACATGAGGTACTAAACAAACATCGACCATCTATAGATCACCTTAGGGTATTTGGGTGCTTGTCTTTTGTTTTAATTCCAGGAGAGCAAAGGAACAAGTTAGAACCAAAAAAGCACCAGAGCCATGTTTATTGGCTATTCACCTTACCAAAAGGGATACAAATGTTATTCTCCAGAAACTAAGAGGGTTCTAATCTCCAGAGATGTGAGGTTTGTTGAGTCTAAAAGCTACTATGATGAGAAGAGTTGGGAAGAAGTAAGAGACTTATCTCAATCAACCTCAGATAGAGCTGAGAACTTGAGAAGAGTAATGGAAAGTATTGGCATCAGTATACCAAGAAGGATTGTTGAGACTGAGCCAACACAAGATCAGCCTAGTTCATCGCAAGAGGAATCTGAACATAGAAATGCTGAGGCTCCTCCTCTTGATCATGAAGGGGGGAATCAAACTGAACCACAACAAGAAAGTTCAGTCTCTCATGACCAAGAAGAGCAACAAGAAGAGGAAGTGGTGAGTGGAGATCAATCTGCGGATGATGAGACTACACCAACTGAAGAAAATGTCCAGCCATTGAGAAGAAGCACCAGGGTTAGACACCCTCCATCAAATTGGGTCAATACCAGAGTCTACTTCAACTCACAAGCAGTAGCTCATCCCACCAGAGGTGTGTGTTCTCTAGCTCAATACCCACAAGAACATGTTGTGTTTATTGGCACACTGGACCAGGGATACATACCTAAAACTTATGAAGAAGCTATGGAGCATAAGGTGTGGAGAGACTCAGTGGGAAATGAAACCAATGCCACGATCACCAATGACACTTGGTATGAAGCTGAACTTCCAATAGGGAAGAAGGCAGTGACCAGCATGTGGATTTTCACCATCAAATACAATGCAGATGGTACTGGGGAGAGGTGCAAAACTAGATTGGTTGCAAGAGGATTTACCCAAACCTATGGAGAAGATTACCTTGACACCTTTGCACCAGTGGCAAAACTTCATACCATACGGATCATCTTATCTTTGGCAGTAAACTTGGAATGGGATCTATGGCAAATGGATGTGAAGAATGCTTTCTTGCAAGGAGAACTTGAGGATGAAGTCTACATGAAGCCACCTCCAGGCCTAGAACACCTAGTCAAACCAGGAAATGTCCTTAGACTCAAGAAGGCTATTTATGGGTTGAAGCAATCACCAAGGGCTTGGTACCACAAGCTCAGTACCACACTCAATGGAAGAGGGTTTGTGAAATCAGAAGCTGACCATACTCTCTTCACTCTCACCAGCTCACAAGGCATTGTGGTAATCCTTATATATGTGGATGATATCATCATCACTGGAAGTGATAAAGAAGGTATTCTCTCAACTAAAGTCTTTCTTAAATCATCATTTGATATCAAAGACTTGGGTGAGTTAAAGTACTTCCTTGGGATTGAGATATGCCGATCTAAAGAGGGGCTGTTTCTGTCTCAAAGGAAGTACACACTTGATTTGTTGAGTGAGGCAGGTGACTTAGGTGGAAGAGCAGCCAAGACTCCACTAGAAGATGGGTACAAAGTCTTACGTGAGGGGGAGATAGAGAACAAGCCATATGAAGATGTCAAGAGATATAGGAGGATGGTTGGAAAGCTCATCTATCTTACCATCACAAGGCCAGACGTGTGTTTTGCAGTGAATCAAGTCAGCCAACATATGCAAGCACCAAAGATACACCATTGGAACATGGTGGAGAGGATCTTGAGATACCTAAGAGAGGCACCAGGACAAGGAGTTTAGTTAGGCTGCAACCAGAGTACTGAGATTGTTGAATATTGTGATGCAGATTGGGCTGGAGATAGAGTGGACAGGAAGTCCACAACCGGCTATTGCACTTTCATTGGTGGCAACTTAGTAACTAGGAAAAGCAAGAAGCAGAAGATTGTGTCATGTTCAAGTGCAGAAGCTGAATATAGGGCTATGAGGAAGCTTACAAGTGAGCTCATTTGGATCAGGAATCTACTTAGAGACTTGGGAATTGAGACCACAACTCCAATTACCATGCACTGTGATAATCAAGCCGCAATTCACATAGCATCCAACAATGTGTTTCATGAGAGGACCATACACATTGAAGTGGATTGTCACAAGGTTAGACAAGCTGTAGAGCAGAAGATTATATTGCCTTGCTACACTAGAAGTGAAGATCAACTAGCTGACATCTTCACCAAGGCAGCAAGCACAAAGGTCTGTGAGTTCATCCATTCAAAACTTGGACTCATGGATCTCTCATCTCACTGATCTCTCCTCTATGAAGTATTCTACTCTTTTTCCTTGACTTTGGTTTTCTCCCACTGGGTTTTACCTAGTTAAGGTTTTAATGAGGGAATGCTTCATAGCTTCCAAGCTTGACTTGTTCCACATGGTCAAGCTTGAGGGGGAGTGTTGAGATGAAGCAAGAATAAATAGGGAAAAGGCAGAAGTTCAAGTTAGCTTGGGAGGCAAGTCTGTCCGTACAGCTTGACCTAAGAGTGGCTTGGAAGGCAAGTTAGGGTTGAGGACGAATTTAAATAACTTCTTCTGGTCTCCTTAGGCTCTGAATAAATTAAATAAGGGGAAACAAGTGGCTGGAGCCGTTGGAGTGTGGTGACAAACCAAAGTCACATGTTTGGCCAAGGAAGAGAGAGAGAAGGGAGCTGTCCCTTTCTGTCCAAGCTGAACGTGCCCTGACCCATACCAGAGACCATCCAGAGTTAATTTGTTTATTCATTTCTTATTGTCTTCTCTTGTGTCTATTTATGTAACTCTTGGACCAACTAAATGAGCAAGGAAATCAGTTCCTCTTTATTCTGGTTCTCTCTCTCTATTCTCTCACGAAATATCTCTCTCTCTCATGTTCTTGCTGTGTTCTTCATTAAACTCACATAAACTCTCTATAATTCTCTCATTCTTACATAGAGCACCTTGTAAAGCCTGGAAATGTCCTTAGACTGAAGAAAGCCATCTATGGGTTGAAGCAATCGCCAAGGGCCTGGTATCACAAACTCAGTACCACCCTCAATGGAAAAGGATTTGTGAAATCTGAAGCTGATCACACACTCTTCACCCTCACCAGTCCACAAGGAATTGTGGTGATACTAGTGTATGTGGATGATATCATCATCACTGGAAGTGACAAGGAAGGTATTATCTTAACTAAAACATTTCTTAAATCATCATTTGATAGAGATATGCCGATCTAAAGAGGGGCTGTTCCTATCCCAAAGGAAGTACACACTTGATTTGTTGAGTGAGGCAGGTGATCTAGGTGGAAGAGCTGCTAAGACACCACTAGAAGATGGATACAAGGTCTTGCGTGAGGGGGAGATTGAAGATAAGCCATATGGAAATGTCAAGAAATATAGGAGAATGGTTGGGAAGCTGATCTACCTTACCATCACCAGACCAGATGTGTGCTTTGCTGTGAATCAAGTCAGCCAATATATGCAAGCGCCCAAGATACATCACTGGAACATGGTGGAAAGGATCTTGAGATACCTAAGAGAAGCACCAGGACAAGGAGGATGGTTGGGATGTAACAAGAGCACGGAAATTGTTGGGTATTGTGATGCAGATTGGGCTGGAGATAGAGTAGACAGGAGGTCTACAACAGGCTATTGCACCTTCATTGGAGGCAACTTGGTCACTTGGAAGAGCAAGAAACAGAAGATAGTATCATGCTCAAGTGCTGAAGCAGAATATAGAGCAATGAGGAAGCTCACTAGTGAGCTCATTTGGATCAGAAACCTGTAAAGGGACTTGGGTATAGAAACTACAACTCCCATCACCATGCACTGTGACAACCAAGCAGCAATTCACATTGCTTCCAACAGTGTGTTCCATGAGAGGACTAAACACATTGAGGTGGATTTCTATAAGGTCAGACAAGCTGTGGAGCAGCAAATCATCTTGCCATGTTACACTAGAAGTGAAGATCAGTTGGCAGACATCTTCACCAAGGCAGCAAGCTCTAAGGTCTGTAAGTCCATACATTCCAAACTTGGACTCATAGAACTCTCATCTCACTGATCCTCTTAGCCATGAGGTATTCTACTCTTTTTCCTTGGCTTGGTTTTTATCCCATGTGGTTTTTTCCAAGCTAAGGTTTTAATGAGGGAATGCTTCATGGTTTCCAAGCTTGACCAGTCCCTATGGTCAAGCTTGAGGGGGAGTGTTGAGATGAAGCAATAAAGAACAAGGAGAATGGATGGTTTCATATTAATCAAGTTTGGAGTTGCCTTGAGAAGCAAGGTTGTCCGTACAACCTAAAAGATACCTTCTGGTGCAAGCTATCCATCTGCCTTGTTAAAAGAGACCTAATAGACTCAAGGAGACTTATTTAAATGGTTTCATGTCGACAGAAGAGGCAGAGATCCGTTGGAGAAGGTTTGAATCAGAGATCACATGTTTGGTTAAGGCTTAGGACCTATCATTTACAGTCTTAACCTACCAGACCTCTCTCCTCTTTGTTTATTCTTTTCCTTGGCGACTTGTGCCCACTTGTGCCCATTGTTTGTCTTTAAATACTCTGTATTAGGTTTCTGAATAAGGCAAGGGAAATAAAAATCAATTCTGGTTCCCTAAACTCTCTCTCTCTCTCACTCGAAATTCTCCTCTCTCTCTTGCTGTTCTTCATGTTCTTGAGCAGAACTCCTCTGTTCTTGACTTGATCTCTCTTTAATTCTCATAAACTCACAGAAAGAGCTCTTCACTCTTCTTAAACAAATCAGTTACATGAACTGCCTTTTAAATAGGCAGTGAGCACAATAAATTAATATAAATCTAGGAAGACATAAACAAATACTTTTGTGGTAAATAGAAGAGGCCAAGAGGGTAAAGACAAGCTCTGGCTCGTCCACAGAAGAGAAGGAGACAGGAGAGAGAGGGTGGCATAGTCTGATGAGCGAAAGTGACAGGTCCAAACTGCTTTCTTCTTAAGCAGAACATGTGACTGCTTATTTTAATCATTCTTCTTGATCCAGAATATCTCCCAACGTCTCTCTTTCTTCTGAGGCAACCATAGGTCAATTTAAACTTTCATTGCCCTCCAAAATAATTTGTATTGAGTCTTGGTAGCTTGAGAGACAAGTCTATACGGACCAGCTTCATAATCATCTAATATTCTTGTCTATACTTGGATCATGAACCACCTTCTTCTTCTGGTCATTCCCTTCTTCGTTTCAACAGTGGCTATGTGGATAGCAGCTTGGTTTGTTGACATGAATAAATAAATGAAAAGGAGAAGTTATGAAGATGATGAGTATTGACCTGAAGAGATAAAGAAGACAAAGAGAAGAAGAAATAAGGCTGATATGAAGAACCTTGTTGGACAAGGTATTCCGTACAACCTTGACTTCCAAGTAACCTAACTTTACCTTGAGTGACTTGGAAGGCAAGGTACCTGTGGGACTCGCCAAGCTTCATCCTCAGAGGCAGATTTGAATTCAAATGAGCCTCCAGACTGTTGAGAGTGAGCAGAGGCAAGTGGGATTAGTTTAAAATAAAAGTCACATGTGTGGTCCAAGCTTGGGAGCAGTTCAAGAGCTGTCCCTTTCTCTGGCTCAGACCAGAATAGATTAATATTATTCTTCTTGTCTTCTTTAGTCCTCTTTGGTCTATAAAGCATTATTGTAAGCATCCCATATCAATTAAGAAAATTATTTCTCTCCTTCTCTCTTTGAATTTCGAAATGCCTCTCTCTCTCTCTTTCTCTCTCTTGTTCTTCATGTTCTTCATTCTCCAGCAGTAAAATACTTCTAAATCTCTCATTATAACATGGTATCAAAGCAGTATGTTCTTGAGACCTAATTCTTCTTATTTTCTTTTCTTTCTTCCGCTAAATCTCTGAGTTTTTTTTTATTTCTAGTTTTGGCAAAGTTCATCTTGTTCTTCAGCTGTTTATCATTTCCAGCTCCAGAAATTGCCAAAAATGGAAAAGATGATTTCGACCAAGAAAATGAAGAAGGAGAATCTCATTCCAGTGACCCTAGAGGGTCCTAACTATCTTTTATGGTCAAGAGTGGCCAGAGTTACCTTGGGAAGTCATGGACTTTGGGACAGCCATATCATGGAGGCTGAAACTTCAAAGAGGATGGCTCAAGAGGATAGTCAGGCTACTTGCCTAAAGCATGAAGACAGGTGTGGGTTCAAGAGGAACAGCAACCACTTGGAATTATACACAGCTCTCTTTCTGAACAGATCTTGGAGGATCATTATCACCTCAGAACCGCCAAGAGTTTATGGGAGAAGCTTCAAAATGTTTATGGGAATCTATGGGAGAGTCTTCAAGCTGTCTATGAGCAAGACAAAGTTTTCAGTCTTCTCCTAAACTTGGATTCACCCTGCAATAGTCTGATAAGTTACATCATTCAAGAAAGGAAGCTTCCTGAAATCTTTAGAGAATAAGAGAATAGAGATGAATGTTTAGACAGAATCAAAGAGAAACTAAAAGAAAAGAGAGATTAAGAACAGATTTATGAGAGAAACCATTTCGGCTAAGAGAGAAAGAAAAAGAATAGAACTGCTTGATTATTATTGATACTCGACAAACTGAATATATAGGAGAGCTACAAGGGTTTTCAGAAACAAAAGGAAGAGCAAATGTGTGGACAGAAGCATTAGGCGCGCCTCTCTTCCAACGTTCGACCAAGGGGAGCCACAAGAAGAGCATCAGCATCTTTGACAAGATGCTGATCCCTTTACAGCCTGTACACGCCTTATCCAGACTGCTTTTTACCGGATAGATCAAGGTAAGGCACGGTAAGCTTCTTTGGTTACTCTTTGATTTACCCGGATCAACTTTCACCCTTTTTGGTCGAGTATTTGGGTCGACCATAAACTGTACGGCCTGTATGGCCTGTACGGACATGGTCGACACCAAACTTCTCCAATCCTTTCTCTTCTCTTTACACTTCTTAACCCAATGCTCCTATATCATTCTAACTTATCAGAACTCCTCAACTCAACACTCCCCCTCAAGCTTGACCATGTGGAACAAGTCGAGCTTGGAAGGCTATGAGGTCTTCCTCATTAAAAACCTCACCAAGGAAAACCCTTTTGGGATAAAACCTTGATGAGGGAAAAAGAGTAAAGACCCCATAGCAGGGGATTAGCTGAGTTGGGTAAGATCAATGAGTCCCAACCGGCCATGGATGGACTCCATTGTCTTTTGTCTAGCTGCCTTAGTGAACACATCCGCAAGCTGATCCTCACTCCTAGTATAGCAAGGTAAGATTACCCCTAACCCAATCATTTGCCTCACCTTGTGGCAATCAACTTCAATGTGCTTGGTCCTCTCGTGGAAAACTGAGTTGGTGGCTATGTGGATAGCTGCTTGGTTGTCACAATGCATTGTCATTGGAGTGGACTGCTCAATACCAAGATGCTTCAAGATGCCTTTAATCCAGACAAGTTCATTTGTCAACTTCAGCATTGCTCTGTACTCAGCTTCAGCACTGGAGCAAGACACCACCTTCTGCTTCTTGCTCTTCCATGTAACAAGGTTCCCTCCAATGAACGTGAAGTAGCCAGTAGTGGACTTCCTATCTGTTCTATCACCAGCCCAATCCGCATCACAGTAACCCACCACTTCAGTGTTGTTGTTGCATCCCATCCATACTCCTTGGCCAGGAGAACCATTCAGATAGCTCAGGATCCGTTCCACCATGTTCCAGTGGTGTTCCTTTGGGATTTGCATATGTTGGCTTACCTGGTTTACAGCAAAACAGATATCAGGACGGGTGATAGTTAAGTATATTAGCTTACCCACTAGCTTTCTGTAAAGCTTGGCATCATGGAATGGTTTACTATCCTCTATCTCCCCCTCACGAGGAACCTTATACCCATCCTCCATAGGCATCCTTGCTGTCTTCCCTCCAAGTTTACCTGCACCTTTCAAAAGATCAAGAGTATACTTCCTTTGGGACATGAACAACCCTTCCTTGGATCTACAAATCTCAATTCCAAGGAAGTATTTCATTTCCCCCAAGTCTTTAATTTTAAAAACAGATTTGAGGTAATCCGTAGTACCCTTGATATCTTCCTTGTCATTCCCAGTTATGATGATATCATCAACATAGACTAGGAGGACAATAATACCTGATGTAGAGGTAAGAGTGAACAGGGTGTGATCAAGCTCGGATTTAATGAAGCCACGGCCATTCAGGGTAGTGCTTAACTTGTGATACCAGTGATGCGTTAGCGGATATTACACACCACCCTGCACAGTGTGACTCCTCACAGGCCATCTCAGCCAAGTCGGAATCGGCCACACCGGCACGAGTAAATTAAGGTTGTTTAGGGTGCTAGACAAGCTTAGAAAAGTTTAGACAAAGTTTAAAGAATTTCCTTTTTACTTGAATCGGCAAACCCTAATCTCCTTTTTGCTTGTAGCCGATTATCCTTTTTGCTTTTGTCTTGCAGAAGAAGCTTTAGGTTGTTTTATCCTTTTTCCTTTTTGCTTATCTCGTTACCTTGAATCCTTTTACTGGTTATTTTTGTTTACCTTTGTGCAGGAAGCATGGGATCCGAGTCTGAAGAAGAAGCTGCACTCGTTAGGAAGAACAAGCTTCTCATGGAGGCTATGTCGGCTCAACTCAATCAGAACATGGTAGCAACCATGACCGAGATGATGAGAACCAACCTCAATGACATCCGGAGGGAGCTCAGAGAAGACATCAGGAGAGCTACTGATCAAGCTCCAAACCGGGAGGCTAGGAGAGAAGAGAGACCTCATGCAACTCGCCAAGAGCATGCCGGTTATGAGGAGACTGACAATGAGTATGAACACCTCAGTTCATCCTCAAGACAAAGCCAAAGAAGACATAGGCGTGCCCAAGAGAGAAGAATGAACCAGGGAGATGAGCTTGCTGGTTTGAAGATAAAGATACCCCCATTCCATGGCAAAGCTGATCTGGATGCCTACCTTGAGTGGGAGAAGAAGATTGAGCTAGTCTTTCAGTGCAAGCAGTACACAAACCACAAGAAGATTCAAATTGCTGCTACCGAGTTCTATGACTATGCTCTAAGTTGGTGGGATCAGTACATCACAACTCGTAGAAGGAATGGAGAGGAACCAGTTGAGACTTGGACAGAGATGAAGTCTATCATGCGCAAGAGGTTTGTTCCAAGTCACCACCACAGAGACTTGCATCACCGGCTTAGGAAACTTACCCAAGGCTCAAGATCAGTGGAGGAGTATTACCAGGAGATGGAGTTGCTCATGCTAAGAGCGAGCATATCAGAAGATAGAGAAGCAACCATGTCAAGGTTCCTATGTGGTTTAAACCGAGAGATACAAGACAATGTTGAGATGCAACACTATGTGGAGCTTGAAGAGATGCTGCACAAAGCTATTCTTGTGGAGCAGCAGCTCAAGAGGAAGGGGCATTCACGCAACCACTATGGCTCTAACCGGTTACACAACACAAAGGAAGAGAAGACACCTTACCCTAAGGAGTCTAAGCCGTTCCAGAAGGATCACAAATCCTATCCAAGAGAAGAGACCAAACCAAGCAGTGCTTTTGACAAGGGGAAAGGCAAGGTTGAAGCCTCTAGTTCCAGAGCTCGTGATGTCAAGTGTTTCAAGTGCCAAGGAAGAGGTCATTACGCCTCTGAATGTACCAACAAGAGAGTCATGATTTTGCTGGAAGATGGAGAGTATGCCTCAGAAGATGACATCACCGAGTCTGACCAAGAAGACACTGAAGAAGAACATGAAGAAGGACCAGTCCAGGGGAAGCTTTTAGTAGCAAGAAGACTTCTAAGCTTGCAAAACAAGGCTGAGGAG
Source organism: Moricandia arvensis (assembly GCA_905132765.1). Taxonomy (NCBI): domain Eukaryota; kingdom Viridiplantae; phylum Streptophyta; class Magnoliopsida; order Brassicales; family Brassicaceae; genus Moricandia; species Moricandia arvensis. Next base: position 16,743 of record CAJHQP010008510.1, on the reverse strand, counting down.
CTGGAGCAGCGTGAGAACCTCTTCTACACCCGGTGCTTGGTCCAAGGGAAAGTGTGCAGCCTCATTGTTGATGGAGGTAGTTGTGTGAATGCTGCGAGTGAAACCCTGGTCAAGAAGTTGGGATTGAAGGTTCAGAAGCATCCCAAACCTTACCGGCTACAATGGCTGAATGAAGAAGGCACCATGAAGGTCTCAAGTCAAGTCCTTATTCCCTTAGCCATTGGGAGATATGAAGATGAAGTCTTGTGTGATGTGTTGCCTATGGAAGCTGGTCACATACTTCTTGGAAGACCTTGGCAATCTGATCGCCGAGTTATCCATGATGGCTTCACCAACAAGCACTCCTTTGAGTTCAAGGGACGCAAGACTACTCTGGTTCCCTTGACACCTAAGGAAGTTCAACAAGATCAGGTTCAACTCCAAAAGAAGAAGGAGATTGATCTAAACCCGGCTGGAACTAAGCAGCCTAACTTCTATGCTAACATGGGTGATATCAAAAGAACTCTCTACTCTCAACAATCTGCTATCTTACTTGTGTTTAAAGAAACTCTTTTGAACCTAACAGATTCTACACCGGTGTATCCGAGTGAAATGGTTTCTCTTTTGCAGGAGTTTCAAGATGTATTTCCAGACGACAATCCCATTGGTTTACCACCTTTGAGGGGGATTGAGCACCAGATAGACTTTGTTCCAGGATCTACACTTCCAAACCGTCCAGCATACAGAACCAATCCGGTTGAGACCAAGGAGTTACAAAGACAAGTAGAGGAACTCATGGAAAAGGGCTATATCCGAGAGAGTTTGAGCCCATGTGCTGTACCAGTGCTCCTAGTGCCTAAGAAGGATGGTACATGGCGTATGTGTGTTGATTGTAGATCAATCAACAACATCATAGTGAAGTATCGCCACCCTATCCCTAGACTTGATGATATGCTTGATGAATTGCATGGTTCTTGCATCTTTTCTAAGATAGATTTAAAAAGTGGTTATCATCAGATTAGGATGAAAGAAGGAGATGAATGGAAAACTGCATTCAAAACTAAACATGGATTATATGAGTGGTTAGTTATGCCATTTGGATTAACCAATGCACCTAGTACATTCATGAGGTTAATGAATCATGTTCTTAGGTCATTCATAGGCATTTCTGTTGTAGTATACTTTGATGACATCTTAGTATATAGCAAGAACTTAGAAGAACATCTAGAACATCTTAGGGCTGTCCTGAATGTTTTAAGGAATGAAAAGCTTTATGCCAACTTGAAGAAGTGCACCTTTTGCACGGATAACTTGGTTTTCCTAGGTTTTGTTGTAAGTGCAGATGGAGTTAAGGTCGATGAGGAGAAGATCAAAGCCATCAAAGACTGGCCGAGTCCAACCACAGTAGGAGAAGTGAGGAGTTTCCATGGGCTTGCTGGGTTCTATAGGCGATTTGTGAGAGACTTTAGCACCATTGCAGCTCCCTTGACTGAAGTGATAAAGAAGGATGTCGGATTCAAGTGGGGAGAAGCACAAGAGAGGGCTTTCCAGAACCTAAAAGAGAAGCTTACTCAATCACCTCTTCTTATGCTTCCTGACTTTACTAAAACGTTTGAAATAGAATGTGATGCCTCAGGAATTGGAATTGGTGCTGTATTGATGCAGGATAGGAAACCTATAGCCTACTTCAGTGAGAAGCTTGGAGGAGCCACTCTCAACTATGCAACCTATGACAAAGAGCTCTATGCCTTGGTGAGGGCATTACAAACGTGGCAACATTACTTGTGGCCCAAGGAGTTTGTCATACACACTGATCATGAGTCCCTAAAGTATCTAAAAGGGCAGAGTAAGCTTAGCAAGAGACACGCAAGGTGGGTTGAGTTCATTGAGACCTTCCCATACGTGATCAAATATAAAAAAAGGTAAGGAGAACATAGTTGCTGATGCACTATCTCGGAGGTATGTTCTCTTGACCACTTTAGATGCTAAGTTACTTGGGTTTTAGCAGATAAAAGATATGTATGATACTGACAATGATTTCAAGGAAGCTTATGCTTCTTGTGAGAAGTTTGCTGCAGGGCATTACTTTAGACAAGAATGTTGAGATAGAGAAGAGAATGACCAGAAGAAGAAGCTGGTTCATGATCCAAAGAAATAAAGAAAAAAAGAAGAAGAAGAAGGAGTGATCCGGATACTTCAAGTTGAGACTGGTTCATACAGTCTTGTGAACTAAGTCATTATTAGAATGGAGAAGAAAGAAGCATGGCTGAGTGTGGTCCATTGATCTGAGAGATAAAGAAAACAAAGAGAAGAATAGATACCTGAAAAGAGTTTGGTCTGTACAACCTTGCTACACAAGGCAGTCCGTACAGTCTTGGCTTCCAAGTAACCAAACTTAACCTAGAGTGACTTGGAAGGCAAGGAAGGTGGGAACTCGTCCAGATTAATATTCTGAAGCATATTTGAAGTTTAAATGGAGCATCAGACCGTTGAAGAGAGCTGAGGCAAGTGGAGATTTAATTAAGAATAAAAGTCACATGTTCTGCCTAAGAAGAAAGCAGTTTGGACCTGTCACTTTCACTCAACCAGACTGTGCCCATCTCTCTCCTGTCACTATCTGCTCCCTCTGGTCGAGATTCACCTTGGCTGCATCCTCCTGGCTTCATCAGAAACCCTAAAATAATATTTGTTTAGTAGATTTGTACTTTAATATTTATTTATTCTCTTGCAATTTGTAATCTGGCTATATAGCCACCCCATGTGTATTGTGAAACCTCTAAGGCAGAGGAGAGTTCTCTCTCTCTCTTCAATATTCTCTTGTTACTTCACTCTCCCCACACTCTTTACTCTCTTAATCTCGTCCATACTCTGTGATTCTCACTCTCACTTAATCTCTCTCAGATACTCACTAATACTCTCTTAATCTCTTAGTTCTCCAGCAGCATTCTCCTTGATTCTCCTTTACTCTCATCAGTCTCTTCTCTATAATTTCGACCACACTCTGTTTCTACATCACTCACACACCAGAATCTGTCTATTCTCACAAAGAAGGCTACTTGTTTTATGACAATAGGTTATGTGTGCCTAACTGCTCTTTGAGAGATCTTTTTGTCAGGGAATCCCATGGGGGCAGTCTAATGGGACACTTTGGGATTGCCAAGACCTTAAAAGTTTTGCAGGATCACTTCTATTGGCCGCATATGAAGAGAGATGTGGAGAGAATCTGTGGGAGGTGTGCTACTTGCAAGCATGCCAAGTTCCAAGTCCAATCCCAGGGTTTGTATACTCCTTCACCCATTCCACACCATCCCTGGAATGACATTTCCATGGACTTTGTTGTTGGATTGCCTAGGACTAGAACTGGAAAGGACGCAATCTTTGTTGTTGTTGATAGGTTCTCTAAGATGGCACATTTCATAGCATGTCATAAGACTGATGATGCATTGCATGTTGCTAACTTGTTCTTTAAAGAAGTTGGTCGTTTGCATGGCATGCCTAGAACTATAGTTTCTGATAGGGATACTAAGTTTCTTAGTTACTTCTGGAAGACACTTTGGTCTAAGCTAGGCACTAAACTGTTGTTTTCTACTACTTGTCACCCGCAAACTGATGGACAAACTGAAGTGGTTAATAGAACCTTAGGAACACTCCTGCGTGCATTCATTAAAAAGAACTTAAGGACATGGGAAGAATACTTACCACACTGTGAATTTGCATACAATCACGCTATGCATTCTGCCTCTAAGTATTCACCTTTTGAGATTGTTTATGGGTTCAATCCCACCTCTCCTTTGGCTCTAATGCCTTTACCTGAGTGTGAAAGGATCAGTCTAGATGGCAAGAAGAAAGCAGAGATGGTCCAACGGATCCATGAGAAGGCTAGACAAAACATTGAGCAGAAAACCAAGCTTTATGAGAAGCAAGCCAACAAGGGGAGACGTGTGAGGACCTTTGAAGTTGGTGACCAAGTTTGGTTGCACCTGAGGAAAGATAGGTTCCCCAACGAGAGGAAGTCCAAACTGATGCCAAGGGTTGATGGACCTTTCGAGATCATCCACAAGATCAATGACAATGCCTACAAACTTGATCTCCAAGGTAAGTACGATGTATCAAATAGCTTCAATGTCACTGACTTGGCTCCTTTTGCTGTAGATGAACCTGATTTGAGGACAAATCCTTTTCAAGAGGGAGGGGATGATGTGATCATGGACCGGATCACTAAGGAGAACAAGGAGAGTCTAGATGAGCCACATGAAGCCACATTGCACCAGCAGCCTGGTGATGATGCTCTAGCCATTCCTTAAGGTCCCATGACTCGTTCCAGAGTCAAGAAGCTTAAAGAGAATGTTGTTGGATTACTCACTTCACATCCACAACAAGAAAGTCTTGGACAAGGTCTGATCCGAGGTGTCTTGATCACAATTCAAGCCATCTCTACCTCAAGCTGAGTTAGTGTATAGGCAAGACATGGGGTGCGTGCTCTTTTCCTTGCTTTTGGTTTTGTCCCACGAGGTTTTCCGGAGGAAGGTTTTTAACGAGGCCACAACTTGTCTTCACATCACTTAGGCCCTATCTCGGTCCAAGTCTAGAAAGAAGTTTACATTTTATGTTATTTTTAAGCATATGTTAAAGTTAAACCATAGTTTCCATTTTTGCTTATTTCCGAAACCCTAGAGAGCTTGTTCTCGGTTTCTTTTTATTTAAAGGGTTCCTAAACCCTGTTGTATCTCATCCAACTTTTTATCAACGAGTATTCTTTCTCCTTGACGGCTCTCTCTCTCTAGAAAGTGTGTCGAGTTCTGGTGTGTAATATCCAGAGACCTAAGGGTGTCTAAATCGGTGTGTCATATCCGGTTTGTTCATCTAGGAGTATCAAGAGTTCATCCATCCCTCTTGTGTCACCATTCAATCCACACGCCTTGAAGAACTTGAGTCTCTGATTCGTTCTTGCAAGGATTATCCATTCCCATCAACCAAAGAGCATCCTAGGGGCGCATCAACCAGGCTCTTGGAGACTGCTTCAACCCATAGATAGCCTTCCTTAGCCTCAGAACATTTCCTGGTTTCACTAGACTCTCAAGGCCCGGAGGGGGATACATGTACACTTCTTCTTCTAATTCACCTTGCAAGAAAGCATTCTTCACATCCATTTGCCATAGGTTCCACCCCAAGTTGGTTGCAATGGAGAGAACAATTCGAATAGTATGGAGCTTTGCCACAGGAGCAAAGGTGTCAACATAGTCCTCTCCATAGGTTTGGGTGAAACCTCTTGCAACAAGTCTGGTCTTCTTCCTTTCTATCTTCCCATTTGGTAGATACTTGATGGTGAAGATCCATCTACTAGTAACAGCCTTCTTCCCTTTTGGTAGCTCAGTCTCATACCAAGTCTCATTCTTGATCATAGCACCTGCTTCATCACTTACTGACTTCTTCCATTCTTTATCCTCCATCGCTTCCTCATAAGACCGAGGAACCTGACTCTCATCCAAACTACTGATGAAGGCACAATGCTCCTTAGGAAACTCGGCAAAAGAGCAGACATCTTGACTAGGGTGAGCAACAGCTTGGGCATTATAGTAGACCCTAGTATTCACCCAATTAGATGGATGTCTTCTTACTCTAGTGCTTCTCCTTAATGGGGCTTGAACTTCCTCATGCTCATCTTGGCCTTCTGGCTCAGGAACTTCATTTGCTTCCTCATGTTCCATCACACCTTGATCAGGACTTCCAGTGTTCTCGCCCTCTATATCATCAACTCCTGGTTCATTTCCCCCCTCATGATCAAGGTGGGATGGTTCTTCAGCTTCCTGTGGTTCAGGTGCCCTTTGCTGATCTTGGGTCAGATTAATCCCAAGTCCTTCCATTATCATCCTAAGACTTGCTGCCTTATCAGATGGTTGAGCTAGATCCTTAAGATCTTCCCAACTCTTCTCTTCATAGTATCCCCTTGACTCAAGAAACTTGACATCCCGAGATACTAACAGCTCTCTTGTTGAGGGATCAAAGCATTTGAATCCCTTTTGACTTGTGGAGTAGCCAATGAACATGGCCTTAGTACTCCTTGGTTCCAACTTGTTCCTCATTTCTCCTGGCACCAGTACATAGCAAAAGCATCCAAATACTCTTAGATGATCCAAAGAGGGCTTGACCTTGTTCAGGACTTCAAATGGAGACTGATCCTCTAAGACTCTGGTTGGTATCCGGTTGATGAGATAGCAAGCAGTCATTACAGCATCACTCCAGAACCTCTTTGGAACATTGGTTTGAAACATCATCGACCTTGCTACTTCCATCAGGTGCCTGTTCTTCCTCTCAGCCACTCCATTTTGTTGTGGAGTGTAAGGGCAGCTCGTTTGATGTAGGATCCCATGTTGAGCTAGATGATCTTTGAAAGCATGACTCATGTATTCCCCACCATTGTCTGATCTGAAAATCTTAATCTTGACATTATAATGGTTAGCAATATAGGTCTGAAAATTTTTAAATGCATCAAGCACCCTATCTTTAGTTTTAATAAGTGTTACCCAGGTGTATTTAGACTTCTCATCAATGAATGTAACAAAATACTTATAATTCTCTTTAGATAAACAAGGAGCAGTCCACACATCAGAATGAACAAGATCAAAACACTTCTCATAGATAGTATTTGATTTCTTAAAGACTGTCTTACAATGTTTACCCAAAATGCATGCCTCACACTCATTATTTTTAAACATGACACCGGGTAACATCAAACTAAGGGCCCTAACATGGGGATGACCTAATCTAGCATGCCACAAAGCATCATTATTTGAAGCTGAAACAGAACTAAACGAGTAACTAGAGTTGGTAATAGGAGTAAGATCTTCAAGCATATAAAGGTCCCCCTTGGTTACTCCTTTCCCAATCAACATACTGCTCTAATATCCTGAAACTTCACATCATTAGGACTAAAGATAACATTGCATTGAAGATCATTAGTACATTTCTTGACAGATAAGAGATTTGAAGTAAACTCAGGCATATAGAAAGCTCTAGACTCTTTATCAAACAGGTTCAAGGTTCCAATTCCTCTTATAGCTACTCTATCACCATTTGCAATCATAACATGACCATAAGTCGGTTCTAGATTCTTTATAAGACTGGTGTCACTTATCATGTGATGAGAGGCACCAGAATCAACCACTAAAGGTTTAGTTGACACACTAGTAACCGCATATGATCTATAAGATTCTTTTAGAGTATCTATCTGATCAAGAGTCTTAGTCATTTCACAAGCAGTATGAGTATAACCAAGGGTATTTCCGAGAGTGTTACCATTCTCCTTAAGAGCTTTGATTAGAGCATCAATGTCGGACCTCCTTATGGGCTCTTGATCCATGTTCTTGACTGGAGTGTGTTGAGAAGACATAGCCTTCCCTTCTCCTTCACGAAGAGTAGACCCACTTCCAGAAGGACTTGCTTCACTTGCTTCATTAGAAAGGTGAGCTCTTCCTTCCCTCTCCTTCATGAACTTGGTTGGTTTGAGATGGGGATGGAGAATCCAGCACTGACTCCTCTTGTGCCCCGGCTTCTTGCAGTGATCACAGTTTCCCCCAAACCTCCTATCCTCCCCATATCTCCTTTCCTCAGGCTTGTACATTGCCTTGTTAGCTTGAGTGACCTCTGCCTTGTTGGCCAAGGATAGGTCCTGATGCGTCCCTAGGATGCTCTTTGGTTAATGGGAATGGATAGATCCTTGCAAAAACGAATCAGAGACTCAAGTTCTTCAAGGTTGTGGATCGATTGGTGACACAAGAGGGGTGATAAGATATCTTGATACTCCTAGATGAATAACTCGGATATAACACACCAAGCAAACACCCTTAGGTTCCTGGATACTACACACCAGAAGAAACTCGACAACTTGTCTTAGAGAGAGAGCCGTCAAGGAGAAAGATAACTCGTTGATTAAAGGATGGATGAGTACAGTAGGGTTTAGAGACCCGTTTAAATAAGGAGAAACCAAAGAACATGCTCTCTAGGGTTTCGGAAATAAGAAAAAAGGAAACTATAGTTTAAGTTTAACATTAGCTTTAAAATGAAATAAAAATGTAAACTTCTTTAGTCTTGGACCGAGAGAGGGCCTAAGTGATGTGAAGACAAGTTGTGGCCTCGTTAAAAACCTTCCTCCGGAAAACCTCGTGGGACAAAACCAAAAGCAAGGAAAAGAGCACGCACCCCATGTCTTGCCTAGACACTAACTCAGCTTGATGCAGAGATGGCTTGAATGGTGATCAAGACATCTCGGATCAGACCTTGTCCAAGACTTTCTTGTTGTGGATGTGAAGTGAGTAATCCAACAACATTCTCTTTAAGCTTCTTGACTCTGGAACGAGTCATGGGACCTTAAGGAATGGCTAGAGCATCATCACCAGGCTGCTGGTGCAATGTGGCTTCATGTGGCTCATCTAGACTCTCCTTGTTCTCCTTAGTGATCCGGTCCATGATCACATCATCCCCTCCCTCTTGAAAAGGATTTGTCCTCAAATCAGGTTCATCTACAGCAAAAGGAGCCAAGTCAGTGACATTGAAGCTATTTGATACATCGTACTTACCTTGGAGATCAAGTTTGTAGGCATTGTCATTGATCTTGTGGATGATCTCGAAAGGTCCATCAACCCTTGGCATCAGTTTGGACTTCCTCTCGTTGGGGAACCTATCTTTCCTCAGGTGCAACCAAACTTGGTCACCAACTTCAAAGGTCCTCACACGTCTCCCCTTGTTGGCTTGCTTCTCATAAAGCTTGGTTTTCTGCTCAATGTTTTGTCTAGCCTTCTCATGGATCCGTTGGACCATCTCTGCTTTCTTCTTGCCATCTAGACTGATCCTTTCACCCTCAGGTAAAGGAATTAGATCCAAAGGAGAGGTGGGATTGAACCCATAAACAATCTCAAATGGTGAATACTTAGAAGCAGAATGCGTAGCATGATTGTATGCAAATTCACAGTGTGGTAAGTATTCTTCCCAAGTTCTTAAGTTCTTTCTAATGAATGCACACAGGAGTGTTCCTAAGGTTCTATTGACTACTTCAGTTTGTCCATCAGTTTGTGGATGACATGTAGTAGAAAACAACAGTTTAGTGCCTAGCTTAGCCCAAAGTGTCTTCCAGAAGTAACTAAGAAACTTAGTGTCCCTATCAGAAACTATAGTTCTAGGCATGCCATGCAAACGAACAACTTCTTTAAAGAACAGGTTAGCAACATGCAATGCATCATCATTCTTATGACATGCTATGAAATGTGCCATCTTAGAGAACCTATCAACAACAACAAAGATTGCGTCCTTTCCAGTTCTAGTCCTAGGCAATCCAACAACAAAGTCCATGGAAATGTCATTCCAGGGATGGTGTGGAATGGGTGAAGGAGTATACAAACCCTGGGATTGGACTTGGAACTTGGCATGCTTGCAAGTAGCACACCTCCCACAGATTCTCTCCACATCTCTCTTCATATGCGGCCAATAGAAGTGATCCTGCAAAACTTTTAAGGTCTTGGCAATCCCAAAGTGTCCCATTAGACTGCCCCCATGGGATTCCCTGACAAAAAGATCTCTCAAAGAGCAGTTAGGCACACATAACCTATTGTCATAAAACAAGTAGCCTTCTTTGTGAGAATAGACAGATTCTGGTGTGTGAGTGATGTAGAAACAGAGTGTGGTCGAAATTATAGAGAAGAGACTGATGAGAGTAAAGGAGAATCAAGGAGAATGCTGCTGGAGAACTAAGAGATTAAGAGAGTATTAGTGAGTATCTGAGAGAGATTAAGTGAGAGTGAGAATCACAGAGTATGGACGAGATTAAGAGAGTAAAGAGTGTGGGGAGAGTGAAGTAACAAGAGAATATTGAAGAGAGAGAGAGAACTCTCCTCTGCCTTAGAGGTTTCACAATACACATGGGGTGGCTATATAGCCAGATTACAAATTGCAAGAGAATAAATAAATATTAAAGTACAAATCTACTAAACAAATATTATTTTAGGGTTTCTGATGAAGCCAGGAGGATGCAGCCAAGGTGAATCTCGACCAGAGGGAGCAGATAGTGACAGGAGAGAGATGGGCACAGTCTGGTTGAGTGAAAGTGACAGGTCCAAACTGTTTTCTTCTTAGGCAAAACATGTGACTTTTATTCTTAATTAAATCTCCACTTGCCTCAGCTCTCTTCAACGGTCTGATGCTCCATTTAAACTTCAAATATGCTTCAGAATATTAATCTGGACGAGTTCCCACCTTCCTTGCCTTCCAAGTCACTCTAGGTTAAGTTTGGTTACTTGGAAGCCAAGACTGTACGGACTGCCTTGTGTAGCAAGGTTGTACAGACCAAACTCTTTTCAGGTATCTATTCTTCTCTTTGTTTTCTTTATCTCTCATATCAATGGACCACACTCAGACATGCTTCTTTCTTCTCCATTCTAATAATGACTTAGTTCACAAGACTGTATGAACCAGTCTCAACTTGGAGTATCCGGATCACTCCTTCTTCTTCTTCTTTTTTTCTTTATTTCTTTGGATCATGAACCAGCTTCTTCTTCTGGTCATTCTCTTCTCTATCTCAACACTCCCCCTCAAGCTTGACCATAGGATATCCTTGGACAAGCTTGGAACCTTGAAGAAATCCCTCATTAAAACCTTAGTATGCAAAACCCAATGGGACAAAAACATACTAAAGAAAAAGAGTAGAAATCCCCAAGGCCTAGGGATTGGCCAGTGAGCCTTTGTGCCTTAGACCAGTGTGGTTAGACACAAAGAGCTCTGGATCACGGACCTTTCTTGTGCTGCAAGGGTGAACTCCACCCCTTGCACACATCAACAACCCGGAACTCATCTCTTGGCCGGTTTGGTATCTCCCCTATCTTCTGACTACTCGCCATTCTGATGGGGTTAAGGACCTCCAGCTTCTACTCCAGAGAGCTCCAACAATGTTAATCATGATGGGGAGTGAACTCCACTTGAATCCCCCACTTGGTAGACCAATTTGGATCATGAACTCCATCACCCGCAACTGATCTCTAGACAGCAGAACGCCTGCAACTTGTAACTGGTGTAACTTCCAAACCGTAACTCCTTTTAGACTGATTCCAATTCGCCGCGTGCCCTTGATGAGAGTAGAATGTAGGGCAATTAGTTTCATGGTCAAATTCTTCATGGTGAGGAAGTTATCCTCCTTTTCCTGAGACATGCCAGTGTGAACTCCATCACTAGCATTCTTCTTCTTCTTCTTTGATCTGAGTGAACTCCACTTCTGATCTTCTTGTGAGGCTATGGACGTCTTGAACCTTCATAATACTCACCAATGCCCCTCCTCAAGCTTGATCCAGAGAGTATAGGTGATGGACCAAGCTTGAAAGGTGAGCATGAGTATTGGACCAGGAGCTCAACACCTAACCAGGCTGCGCTTCTTCAACCGATCCACCTTTGGTTTCTGCTCCAATGCCTTACACCACACTTCTTCTTGCGTGTCTCATGAACCAGAATCTCAACACCTAACCAGGCTGCACTTCTTCAACCGGTTTCACACACAAAACATCTCTCCATGGTCAGGAATATACAGACTCTGTAGGCTCTGAACTCATGGGCCTTTTTCTCCATGGACAGGAATATGCATCTTGTGCAGGCTCTGAACAACATGGGCAAAGTCTTCTTCTTTGTCTTGATTTGATGATGGACAGAGACAACACTTCTGTACCTGAAACATCACTCAAACTCCAGCAAGAATCAGACCACACACACTAGGATCAGACCTTGGTAACTTACCAATCCTGATCCCAATGCTTTAAGAAAATGCAATGGACAGAATCTAAACAACTCATTCAGTTCAAATCCATGCAACCAATTCACTAAATGCTCAGGTATGATAACTCATCAATTACAAGGCATCTAGGCTCAATTTATCACACATATGACAATAGCAGAATGCAATGACAATTTATGACAGTAGCATAGACTAGACAACTCATCTAATCAAGCTACACAACTATGTATGCAACACATGGCCAGAAAACTCTCCTAGACCTTTAACAATGCAACAAGACAGACACTGAGACTAAGCAACTCACTTAGGCCAGAGACAACACAAAGAATTATTCTAGGACAGAAACTAGACATTACCATGCTAGCAAACTTAATCACTCCTAGAACAATACACACACAACTCTTTAGTATCATGGGACAGAAACTAGGTGCAATAACTCTAGTACCATTAAACTGTCCCAAAGATACTAAACACATACACAACACAACCAGAAATAATTTAAGCAATTAAACAGGCTCTTATTAGAGTTTAGGAGGTTAACTTACAACCAAGGAACCGGAGCTAGTTCCTTGAACCTCCATGGCTGTGAATCACTTGAATTTGAAGGGCTTGTGGTGTGGATTGACTGTCCAATACCTCCTCTTCTTGATTCTCTCCCTCTGGTCAAGGAGACACTTCAAACCCCTCCTGTTCTCTTGCTGGTCGTGGGTTTTGTTGGTCAGAAACAGAGCTTCAGCATGGCTGGCCAGAATATGATTAGAACAGCTTAGCTTTAATGCTTCTTTAGTGACCTTTCTCCAAGAATGGTTTCTTCCATGGATTATCTTCAGCATGGACCAGATGAGGTGGTTTGGCTTCTTCTTTGGACTCCTTGAATCTACTGAAGTCGCCATTTCCTTTGAGCTCTCCATCTTAGAGAGTTTGGACCAGTGGACAATAGAATGTACCAACTGGTTTTGCAAGAAACAGAGCTTGAAACTGAAACTTTGATGAAGCTTGCTGGACTGGGCTGAAGCTTTCTTGAGTTACAGAGACTTGTATACTGTCCTATCTTGAGTTCTGGAGAGATTCTTCCCTCTTGGAAGACCTTTTGACCAGTGGATAAAGAGATGTAGCAGAAACTGTTTTGGAGACAGTTTTGAGAAGATGATGATTTGCGGAAGCTATGAAGGTTTCAGGAGCTTGGAAGCTCTGATACCATGTGAGAATAGACAGATTCTGGTGTGTGAGTGATGTAGAAACAGAGTGTGGTCGAATTTATAGAGAAGAGACTGATGAGAGTAAAGGAGAATCAAGGAGAATGCTGCTGGAGAACTAAGAGATTAAGAGAGTATTAGTGAGTATCTGAGAGAGATTAAGTGAGAGTGAGAATCACAGAGTATGGACGAGATTAAGAGAGTAAAGAGTGTGGGGAGAGTGAAGTAACAAGAGAATATTGAAGAGAGAGAGAGAACTCTCCTCTGCCTTAGAGGTTTCACAATACACATGGGGTGGCTATATAGCCAGATTACAAATTGCAAGAGAATAAATAAATATTAAAGTACAAATCTACTAAACAAATATTATTTTAGGGTTTCTGATGAAGCCAGGAGGATGCAGCCAAGGTGAATCTCGACCAGAGGGAGCAGATAGTGACAGGAGAGAGATGGGCACAGTCTGGTTGAGTGAAAGTGACAGGTCCAAACTGCTTTCTTCTTAGGCAGAACATGTGACTTTTATTCTTAATTAAATCTCCACTTGCCTCAGCTCTCTTCAACGGTCTGATGCTCCATTTAAACTTCAAATATGCTTCAGAATATTAATCTGGACGAGTTCCCACCTTCCTTGCCTTCCAAGTCACTCTAGGTTAAGTTTGGTTACTTGGAAGCCAAGACTGTACGGACTGCCTTGTGTAGCAAGGTTGTACAGACCAAACTCTTTTCAGGTATCTATTCTTCTCTTTGTTTTCTTTATCTCTCAGATCAATGGACCACACTCAGCCATGCTTCTTTCTTCTCCATTCTAATAATGACTTAGTTCACAAGACTGTATGAACCAGTCTCAACTTGAAGTATCCGGATCACTCCTTCTTCTTCTTCTTTTTTTCTTTATTTCTTTGGATCATGAACCAGCTTCTTCTTCTGGTCATTCTCTTCTCTATCTCAACATTCTTGTCTAAAGTAATGCCCTGCAGCAAACTTCTCACAAGAAGCATAAGCTTCCTTGAAATCATTGTCAGTATCATACATATCTTTTATCTGCTAAAACCCAAGTAACTTAGCATCTAAAGTGGTCAAGAGAACATACCTCCGAGATAGTGCATCAGCAACTATGTTCTCCTTACCTTTTTTTATATTTGATCACGTATGGGAAGGTCTCAATGAACTCAACCCACCTTGCGTGTCTCTTGCTAAGCTTACTCTGCCCTTTTAGATACTTTAGGGACTCATGATCAGTGTGTATGACAAACTCTTTGGGCCACAAGTAATGTTGCCACGTTTGTAATGCCCTCACCAAGGCATAGAGCTCTTTGTCATAGGTTGCATAGTTGAGAGTGGCTCCTCCAAGCTTCTCACTGAAGTAGGCTATAGGTTTCCTATCCTGCATCAATACAGCACCAATTCCAATTCCCGAGGCATCACATTCTATTTCAAACGTTTTAGTAAAATCAGGAAGCATAAGAAGAGGTGATTGAGTAAGCTTCTCTTTTAGGCTCTGGAAAGCCTTCCCTTGTGCTTCTCCCCACTTGAATCCAACATCCTTCTTTATCACTTCAGTCAAGGGAGCTGCAATGGGTGCTGAAGTCTCTCACAAATCGCCTATAGAACCCAGCAAGCCCATGGAAACTCCTCACTTCTCCTACTGTGGTTGGACTCGGCCAGTCTTTGATGGCTTGATCTTCTCCTCATTGACCTTAACTCCATCTGCACTCACAAAAAAGCCTAAGAAAACCAAGTTATCCGTGTAAAAGGTGCACTTCTTCAAATTGGCATAAAGCTTCTCATTCCTTAAAACATTCAGGACATCCCTAAGATGTTCTAGATGTTCTTCTAAGTTCTTGCATATACTAAGATGTCATCAAAGTATTACTACAACAGAAATGTCTATGAATGATCTAAGAACATGATTCATTAACCTCATGAATGTACTAGGTGCATTTGGTTAATCCAAATGGCATAACTAACCACTCATATAATTCCATGTTTAGTTTTGAATGCAGTTTTCCATTCATCTCCTTCTTTCATCCTAATCTGATGATAACCACTTTTTAAATCTATCTTAGAAAAGATGCAAGAACCATGCAATTCATCAAGCATATCATCAAGTCTAGGCGATAGGATTGGCGCATACTTCACTGTGATGTTATTGATTGATCTACACATCAACACACATACGCCATGTACCATCCTTCTTAGGCACTAGGAGCACTGGTACAGCACATAGGCTCAAACTCTCTCGGATATAGCCCTTCTCCATGAGTTCCTCTACTTGTCTTGCAAACTCCTTAGTCTCAACCGGGTTGTTCTGTATGATGGACGGTTTGGAAGTGTAGATCCTGAACAAAGTCTATCTGGTGCTCAATCCCTCTCAAAGGTTGTAAGCCAATGGGATTGTCCTCTGGAAATACATCTTGAACTCCTGCAAAAGAGAAACCATCTCACTCGGATACACCGGTGTAGAATCTGTTAAGTTCAAAAGAGTTTCTTTAAACACAAGTAAGATAGCAGATTGTTTAGAGTAGAGAGTTCTTTTGATATCACCCATGCTAGCATAGAAGTTTGGCTGCTTAGTTCCAGCCGGTTTTAGATCAATCTCCTTCTTCTTTTGGAGTTGAATCTGATCTTGTTGAACTTCTTTAGGTGTCAAGGGAACCAGGGTGGTCTTGCGTCCCTTGAACTCAAAGGAGTGCTTGTTGGTGAAGCCATCATGGACAACTCGGCGATCAGATTGCCAAGGTCTTCCAAGAAGTATGTGACCAGCTTCCATTGGCAACACATCACACAAGACTTCATCTTCATATCTCCCAACGGCTAAGGGAATAAGGACTTGGCTTGAAACTTTCATGGTGCCTTCTTCATTCAGCCATTGTAGCCGGTAAGGTTTGGATGTTTCTGAACCTTCAATCCCAACTTCTTGACCATGGTTTCACTCGCAGCATTCACACAACTACCTCCATCAACAATGAGCTGCACACTTTTCCTTGGACCAAGCACCGGGTTGTAGAATAGGTTCTCACGTTGCTCTACCTCCTCAGCCTTGTTTTGCAAGCTTAGAAGCCTTCTAGCTACTAAAAGCTTCCCTTTGGACTGGTCCTTCTTCATTTCTTCTTCAGTGTCTTCTTGGTCAGACTCGGGTGTTGTCATCTTTCTGAGGCATACTCTCCATCTTCCAGCAAGATCATGACTCTCTTGTTGGTACATTCATTGCATAATGACCTCTTCCTTGGCACTTGAAACACTTGACATCACGAGCTCTGGAACTAGAAGCTTCAACCTTGCCTTTGCCCTTGTCAAGAGCACTGCTTGTTTTGGTTTCTTCTCTTGGATAGGACTTGTGATCCTTCGGGAACGGTTTAGACTCCTTAGGGTAAGGTGACTTCTCTTCCTTGGTGTTGTGTAACCGGTTAGAGCCATAGTGGGTTGCGTGAATGTCCCTTCCTCTTGAGCTGCTGCTCCACAAGAAAGCTTTGTGTAGCATCTCTTCAAGCTCCACATAATGTTGCATTTCAACATTGTCTTGTATCTCTCGGTTTAAACCACATAGGAACCTTGACATGGTTGCTTCTCTATCTTCTGATATGCTAGCTCTTAGCATGAGCAACTCCATCTCCTGGTAATACTCCTCCACTGACCTTGAACCTTGGGTAAGTTTCCTGAGCCGGTGGAGTGTTGAAATGAGTGAGTACATGAAGAGAAGTGATGGGGAGTGTTGAGTTGAGGTATGCTGAGGGAGTTAGATATTATTTTGACATGAATAAGAAGAGACTGAATAAGGATCATCTACATAGTCCTGTGATA